>BMAW01088487.1:349291-369018 GCA_019974015.1 Nephila pilipes | reverse complement strand
TTTTTTTTTTTTTTTTTTTTTTTTTTTTTTTTTTTTTTTTTGGATTTATAGAGTAATGACGTGTGTGTGTGTTTTGTATTTCGAGTATCTTATTTCCATCTTGAAGCATTTCATTTGTAAGTAATTTTTATATTTTTGATTCCATGCTAATTTTTAGAATGATAAATTTTATTGTTGCATTTTTAATCACGGAATTTTTTTTGTACTTAGGATTTTTCAATTCAGTCTACCAAGTTGCAAAGGGTGACGATTTGTAACATCATACCGTTTTAACCCGCTTATTTGGTCCTCAGCCCGAAATAGCTTTTTGACTTAATGGGTTCCATTTTTTCATTTATTTTTTAATTTATTTCTGCATTTCCTTTTTGGCTTCTCAATTGAAGTCATTTCTGGTGGGAAAATAATTTGGTCACCATTTGTAAAATGTTTTCTGAAATATACATACATAAATGTTTTCAGAATATTAAATATCCACATACATTTAACATCTAATCTCTTAAAAAACCAATCGAATTTAGAACTGCTATACATTGTTTTAATGCATATATTACGAAAATTGGTAAACAAATTCTATTACAAAAAACTATAAAAAATTTTTTTTAATAAGACTGCAACTATGATATAGTGTTCAGATATTATCAAGCATATCAAAAACAAAAAGATACATTCAATCAAAAATTATGATTTTGAAGATCTTCAATTTAATAGATACAGATGATTTTGTAAGGGTACTTTTAATTACTTTCTTCAAAAAAATTAAAATATGTTACATTAATAATCGTCTTTCTGATGAAAACTTTAAATATTTAGTTAATTTTATTCTTAAAAATCTTTAATTTAATGATTAAAAATATATAGGTATACCACAAGTGGGACCAGTCAGTAATAGCTTAGCTGATATCTATTTACATTTTTATGAACAGAGATATACAGATAAAAATTAATATACTTTATTTAGATATATTGGTGACATTATAGTCTTTAATAATAATAAAACCCATGAAAATAAGCTTAATTAATCTTTTTACCCTTATTTTTGGATTTTTATTCAAATCAATAAAAATAAGATGGAAACAGATTTAGACAGTAAATTAAGAATTATTGGTCATAAAATTTACAGCGATATTTTTGATAACAGAGAATTTACGTGCATCTGAATTTAGCGTACTCCCTTAGGAAGAAAAATTTTGTGTTGACGATAAATCTCCGAGTTGGTAACCCTACCATTAAATCTTAAAAATTCGTCAAATAAAAAGATGTTTTTAGTAACTTTACTTAGGAATGATTCTGTTTTGTTGTTGTTGTTTTAAGTGTTTTTGTGCTATTTACACGTTTTCATCGAAACGCAACTTCTTCAACGTTTTTTTTTTTTTGGTCATAAAACATCGTCTTATTTCCTGTTAAAACGGCTTCGAGTTTGAAAATAGCGCGTTTGACGTGATTTTAAAAATAACGCTGAAATAGGACTTGACCGAGAATTTCTCAATTTTCCAATTAATAAAACCCCTTTCTGAAATAGCAACATTCATATTTCTATTTTTAGAAATATAATAATTAATTATATGCTACGTAAAAACTTCGTAAAACTTCGTTTCAAATATTTTTGAAATTATAGCAAAATTTACAATAATTGTACAAGAGCGAATTATCCTATTTAATTCAAAAACTTATTTAAAATGGGAAAATAATAAAATAAAAAACTATCTGAGATTTTTAAGAAATTCCATTCATGGTTTGTACCTTTTCTTCCAAGTAGAGAATAAATAGATTTTTCTTTAAGAACTCAACATTTTTTTACTCTCATTTAAAAGTCAATCAATGATGATACGAGTATTTTGCTTTTAAAAATTTTTATAAGTAGGTTGAAATATAAATGTATTATAATTTTTAATTCAAGTAAATATTTTAAGTTGCTTGGAATTTTGGCATTCTTTTACATTTATTTATTTTTTTAAATAGGAAGACTTTTTTTATATATAATTTTGTCAGAATGGATGAAAAATAGAGATGTCACCATTTTTTTCCTTTTGGTCTTACTGGAATCATTCGAGAGTTTTTGATGTACGATTTAATATTAATATCAATCAATGCTGATCACAATTGGATTATAATTTATATGATAATTTATTTTAATTAAGTTAATTTAGAATTTGATATCATTTAGATATTTTTATTCATTTAATCTTTTCTCTATTACTGTGTACAAAATTTTAGGATTGTTTGTATTTGCTATTTCGATCAATAATTTTTAGCGAATTTTGTTATGCAATAATTTGCTGAATGAAATCACTGGGATCGATAAAACATGTTTAACTACTTATTTCTGTCCAGACCCAAATACAGCAATTTAAAATACAGTATACCTTTTCTTTGAATCTTTATCTTCTTAATAGCTTAAGAATTTTTTAAAATATTACAATAGTTTTAAATCTGTTAGCTCGTATGATAATCCAATTTATTATTGAATAATAATTCTTATAATACAAATGTATTTATTTTAAAAGCTATAATAATTCTAATGAATTTTTGCAAAAATTACGATATTTTATTTTTAAGTATTAGAATATATATATGTTTCTTTTGTATTTTTGTAATTTATACATTATTCATATATATATATATATATATATATATATATATATATATATATATATATATATATATATATATATATATATATATATATATATATATATATATATATATATATATATATATATATATATATATATATATATATATATATATATATATATATATATATATATGGACAAAAAAATTAGCGCACCAAGAAATAATTGCGGGATCGTTACGAAACTTGGCAGGAAGGTACATGTCGGGGAAATATGCAAATGATTAGAAATGCAGCGTGATTGCGCATTAAGTATAGCCGGTAGAGGGCGTTTAACGTCGTTCTCCGTGGAGTATAAAACATGTAACCAAAGCTTGTTTGAGTGTGCTGAATCGTTTACAAAGGAAGAGCTAAGGTAGACATGCCATTTCTTCGTTTTCGAAGACAATATGAGCAGCTGTCGCAGTTTGAGAGGGAGAAAATCATCGGCTAATGGAAGATGGGTGGTCAGCTAGGCGAGTAGCTCGTCAATTAGGCCGCGCTGATTGTGTTGTGAGGAGGTGTTGGGACCAGTGGATCCGCGAGATTTCATTTACACGAAGACAGGCTCAGGACGCTCTTGACAGACCAGTCGTCGAGAAGACCGCCACAACGTAAGAAATGCACGCGTACAGCCAACTGCTTCATCGACCGCCATCCAGGCACAGGTAGCACCTTCACTAGGGGCCCCTGTGTCTTCTCGAACCATACGAAGGAGCCTGGCTAAAGGACATTTGGGATCGTGGCGCCCATTACGTGTGCTGCCCTTGACGCCCACCCATCAACACCTCCGTTTGGAGTGGTGCCGTGCACGAGGAAACTGGACTGCAGCGGAATGGAACCAGGTCGTATTTAGCGACGAATCCAGATTCAATCTCAGCAGTGATGACAATCATGTTCATGTGTGGAGACCCCGTGGTGAACGCTTTAATCCTGCCTTTGCTTTACAGCGACACACCGCTCCCACAGCTTGTGTGATGGTATGGGGTGCCATTGCCTACAATACACGGTCACCTCTAGTATTGATCAGTGGCACCATGACAGCCCAGCAGTATGTCCATGACATCCAGCAACCACATGTGTTGGCACGTATGCAACGGCTCCCAGGAGCCATTTTTCAACAAGACAATGCTTGGCCTCACACGGCAAGGGTTTCACAAGACAGTCTCCGCACTGTTACTACCCTTCCTTGTCTCTAATCGAGATCATCTGGGATAATTTGGGACGGCGAGTAGGGCATCCCACGAGTTTGAACGAACTAGAGGCAAGGTTACAGCAAATATGGAACGAAATGTCTCTAGACATCATACAGAACTTGAATGCCTCAATGCCTGATCGCATCGTATCGTGCATTCGCGCTGCAGGGGGTTCAACAGGGTAATAAATCCTCCGTTCTTTTGCCTTTTTCTCTGAAATAAATGATCCTTTTTTCTTTGATTTTCCAATCATTTATTTATATCAAAGTAGTCATTACGTATGTAAAATTTCGTTTCATTTTGACGACTCCTTCTTGGTGCGCTAATTTTTTTGTCCATGAGTATATATATATATATATATATATATATATATGCAATGATATAACTTTAATTCTTATTAGTCTCTCGCAATAATAATTAAATTTCCTATTTTTTCCCATTCTCTCATTTAAAAGTAAAACGTTCATTTTTTATTTCCTGATTCGATTCCTTTTTAACTTTAATTTAAGCAATCCCGCGCTCTTAAAATCTACACAGTCAACTTTTCCCACACTCCAGATTTGTAGGGATGATCCCTACCTACCAGACTTTAGGTCTGCACTTACATTCCCTCGAAATCTCTCCATTCACCCCACATGTTCAATGACGTATATAGTGAAATTTCCCTAAACGGAAGACACAGCGAAACTCCCCCTCTTGCTCCCTCTTGCTTTTGCACTCATGCTCTCAAAAGCTGTATCCAGCCGTGGAGTTGTGTAATTCTCGCTGGACAGAAATGATCTCTCTCTCTCTCTCTCTCTCCGCTACAACAAAATAATTCTATAAAAATGAAATTGGCTCTTCGACCGTTTTATAAATATTAATTAAATAGTACTATTTAAAAGAAAGTCTTTACATACACACACACATATATATAACACATCAATCAATAACTCCCGAGACTAACCCAGAGATGGTGCTCGTAGTAAACCAGTAACCAGGTCTTTCTAGAGTACTAACCTTTGCTTGGCGCAGTGTCAAGAATTTTTATCCGATCAGGACCAGAAACAGCGAGGGTGTGGTTGGAGTAAGAATCGTTTTGTAATTTTGTTTAAAATGGAAAAACCGAGTTTCGTGTTCACCTGTTCAAAAGGCTCTTGACAATTTAAAAACACCATTACCAAGCGAAACAATGAAAGTTGAAAAATGTACTTGGACTCTTGTCCATCAAAACAACGATTTGTCGGTGGTTGCCGAGTTTAAACGGTCGTATGACACAAATGATGCGGAACGCTCAGGAGAGGTAGGAAGACTATAAACTGGAGGCCATTCACACGGAGAAAATGTAGGTGGTAGCAAAGAAATTATAATGAAAGATCGACAAAAGTGGCTCATTAAAGAGATTGCTGAATGATTTCAGATATCATATGGGTGTTACTGAAAAGGGTTTTTAAAGAGTGGTGGAAGAGAAAAAGGTTTTTCAAAGTGGGTTATACCATGATTACAACTCTCAGTCAGATAAGAAACAACAAGCAGATCAGTGAGGATCTGGGGAGGAAAGCTGGGCTATCAATAATTTATTCTCAAACAAAAATAGAAAAAGTTCTGCCAGGAAGAAAAACTTAAGGCAGGAAGGGATTCCCAGGAGATTCGGAGGTGGAGGTCAGAAGAAGAAGAAGAAAGAGGAGGTTTGGAAGGAAAAGCCGTTAAGGACGAGTTAATAATCACCCTAAAGGTGGTCAGCTCAAAAAGATTATGGTGGTCGGGATAAAGAAAAAGTTACTACAAAAATCATTGCCCACTTTACACTCAATATTAAGATAGGGTTAGTGATTGAGTCGGGTGTAGTATTATTAGTATTATTGTGTGTGTATTGTGTGGTGGTAGTAGTGTGTGGTAGTATTGTGTGTGTGTGTGTGTGTGTGTGTGTGTTCCTTGTAAATATGTTTTTTACAATTGCGATGTTCTGATAGGATTTGACTTTTTTTATTTCATAAAAAAATTATTAGTTCACTGCGTTAAATAATTTAGAAGAATTCGATATTATACATACAAACAATAATGAAATTAGACATCAGCAAAACAAACTTTTCCATTAGCTTTAGGTCTGAAGAGAAAATGTTGGACCTTGCTAAATGTCTAACAATTTAAAAGCTCTGGTAACCCCAGTACAATACGGCATTTCTTTAACACGGTATGAGAATTGCAGTAAACACTCACTCACTGCAGCACCATTAAACAAGGCTTCACTCTAACAGAATTCGAGAAATAGAGAAATCCCTTTCTCTCTGGGAATTTCATTTTGCAAATGAAGATGCTTCCTCAGAAAGAAGTAATGTGGATTATATGTATAAGATTTAAATAAATATAACTACACATATTCCAGGAAACTTTTGATGATATCAGAAAGATTAAAGACTTGAAAAGCAATATACATAATAAACAGTAAAGAGATATACAGCAAACAAATTTTAAGAGAGGAAACGAATGAAAAAGCTTCCTTAAAAAAACTGAAAATGGTGCCATACAAAAACATGATAATCCGCTGATATTATATTTAAATGGAAATAAATGTAGAAATATGAAGAAGTATATTTACATGAGATAATAAAAATAAATTATAGATAGAAATTTAGAAATCTTTAAACTTGGCCATTATGGTGTCCATTATGTATATTGTCATTGACATCCATTCACAGTCGTCTCCATTTGGAGTGGTGTCGCGCTCAAAGGGTTTAGACTGCAATCGAATGGAATCAGTTCGCCTTCAGAGACGAATCCAGTTTCAATTTGGGTAGTGATGACAATCATGTACGTGTGTGGAGGCCCCGTGGTGAACGTCTCAATCCTGCCTTCACAGTACAGCGGCACACTGCTCCCACAACTGATGTGATGGTATGGGTGCCATCGCATACGACAAACGGTCACCCCTAATATTGATCTACGGCACCATGACAGCACAGAGGTACGTTCGTGACATTCTTCAGCCACATGTGTTGTCACTAATGGCAAGGCTCCTGTGAGCCATTTTTTCAATTGGACAATGCTCTTCCACACACAGCAAGGATTTCACAGGGTTGTTTCCGCTACACCACCCCTCCTTGGCCTGTTTGATCCCCAGACTTGTCACCGATTGAGCATTTCTGGGATCATTTAGGTAGGCAAGTTGGATAGCTTACGAGTTTGATCGAATTAAAGGTACGTTTGATGCAATTGTGGAACGAGATGTCGCAAGACATCATACGGGACATGTATGCCTCAATGTCCGACCGTATCACATCATGCATTCATGTTAGAGATGGCCCAGCAGGCTATTAAAACTTCATTTGTAATTTTTCCAACAATAAATGAACATTTTGCTTTGATTTTATAATCACTTACTTACATCAACATTATATTTAAGTAAGTAAAATTTTGCTTTATTCTGATAACTCTTCCTTAGTTCGCAAACTTTTATGGCAATGAGCGTACATAACTTTGTTTAAATTTTTCATTTGTGAAAAAAAAAATTTAACGATAATGTTATTAATTTTTATGCTTCTTAACTTCTTCCTTCGACATTTAACTGTGGGATACTTGGTAAGATATACTTAAAAAGAATAAAAATATGTTAAGTATGGAAAAATTTGATTTTGTATGAGTCTAATAAAATTTCTGGTTTATTTTGGATATTTGTGAAATTATTCATTAAAAACCACACCCTGAATACATATTTTTAACAGTATACAGGGAATGAAAGCAATATTTGCACCATGGATGATTTAAATAATAAAAGAACTTCATTATAGTTTAATTTATATCAAGCTTTTAGAGGAAAAAAAACTCTGAAAAATAATGAGAAAAGTAAACTTGGAAGATAAAGTTTAAATTTATCCATAAGGGAATTCCAAAAATTCTTCTTTTCCTGACTTCCAGCTCATTTCCCTTCCATTCTTTAATGTACTGGAAATAAAATATATCAGATTAATTTAATCAGCTCTGACATTTTTTTAAACACTAGAATAACCGGAGCGGTTCATTTGAACTCAAAGCTATTTTGAGAAGTGATTATTATTACAACGTTTATGTCCGTTCACTGAAATTTCATACGACTTTTATTACATTTTTGAGATTTTTAAATACACCATACAAACTTTTTTTAAAATATTATATAACAAGTGTATAAATGTATGCTCTACGTATAAATTAAGAATATGAATTAATGCTACTAGAACAACCGAAGCGATCAAAAAGACCGCCATAGATATTTGTGTTATTTCTTTTCCTATTGAAATACTCTTCTATTTTCTCCTCGGCTTTCTGTTGTTTTGTTTTTCTTTTATTCCGTTCGCGTATGCGCTTGTTTTCAGGACCATTGTAGATGTATGTGAGTCAGTAACATTGTTTCAAGCATTGACAATTGCACGTGTTCTGATATATATTTAACATAACCTCGTTAAAAAGAACTATGTTTTGGTGAGTGTTCTGCTCTTTATCATCAGATCGATGAAAATTGCGGGGATGATGATGACAATAGTGATCCAGATTTCAAAATACCTTCTAAGCCAAAATTCCTGAACAAAGCTCGAACTTTTCAAAAAAAAATAGATGATGAAAATCTAGGACAACATATTGTTGACTCTTTAGACAATCTTCATGCTCCGGATGGAGTTCTATAGCAAATTCCTGATGAAAACTCTTTTACGTTTTGGAGGCATGCCTTAGGAAACGTATTGGAAGAAAAAATAGTACGTACTACGTATATTTAAAAAAAATAATGAAGGAAATGAAACTTCATCTCGGCGTTTACTGTTATCCGAAACCGTACTGAAGCATGCTAAAAAAGTATGATTAAGAAGTTCACCACCAATTGAAATTGGATTCATAGAGCATTTCCTCGGAAGAATTGGATGTTTTCATTGCAATAGTTTACGCAAGAAAAGCAATGTGCTATTCTAGACTTGAGGGATGCATGGTCAAACTAGCAATGTCCTCTGGCTCATGCGGTTTGATGATAAATCGGTTCTTTCAACTCGGCTTAAATAGGACAAATTTACTCTGAAGGCGAACAAAAGTGCGCAGCTTGGTGAATATGTCGTTAGGAAACTAATGACTTCATTTCTTTATAAGGAAAGAAATGTCACAACAGACAATGGTTTTGCATCTCCGAAACTTTCGGACACTTTGTTGGCAAAATTAACTTCAGTTGTTGATACAATGCGTCTAAATTAAAGTGAGCTGCCCCTGTGATTTAGAAAGGTACAATTCCCAAGTGAATCTTATCGAAAGTTTTAGTGAGTTTCTAAAAAACCTCTCTGTTACTGTTTACCGGTGTAAACAAAAACAAAAAAAAAATGACTGCATCTTGAGCACTCTGCATAGAAGCGTTATGATAGCCTGATAATCCCAAAATGCTCCCAGAAAATGGTAAATTTTTAAAACTTCACTAAGATGTACTTGATCAAACGAGCCGATTGTACACGATGAGATCAGCTTCAAGGGGCCTGTTTACATTTTTAACAATCTTCTAGATATTGCAAGTATAGCTTCGTATATTTTATTTAAAGCATGTAACTCATCGCAAATTTCTCGAAGATTCTTTATTTGAAACTTTTTAACGAATTCAGATTGTCACGTTGTTAGCTAAAGAAAAGGCATGCAGGCCTAGCTCTTCTAAAACCACGATTATCAATGTCATCAATATTCATAATAGTGAAACAAAATCAAAGAAATGTGTTCCTTTCGTGTTAAATCCATTAGTGAAAAATGTCACAACAATGGTGCATTAAACACTTTTGTTGTAAATCATGTGTTAAAAACTACACTGAGAAATAAGTGCTCAACAGGAATACAATGTTCCTTTTTTTATGAAAACAAATATGTTTGATTTTATGCAACGCAAAATTTTATTTTTAAAGATGTTGCATGAACTTTAATTTTTTTAAAATAACTTATTTCAACTTTTTATAGTGATATTTGACATAGAAATCAAATATTTACTCTCGTTTTCTTATTGCGGTTAAAATGACCGCTAACGGTCGTCCTAGGTAGTTTAAAATATCGGTCATTCTAATGTTAATTTCTGCAACGGAATTTGAAGGATTTGTTCATTAATTGATGTGTTAGGTGTGATTGAACTAATATTAGCAATGCAACAGCGTAATGAGTTGTTGTAACAGTCCCGATCATTTTAGACAAGAAAATATACAAAAAAGGTTACCAAATCCTTAGTTATTTCTTGACAGGATTTTTGACATGAGCCCTTTCGCTTGCCTAAAAATCACTCGTGTATTATTATTACGTAGGAATTCGTGATAAATGCATTTTTGTTAAAATAAACTCTGAGAAGTGCAGGAAATATAGAAAATTGTTTAATTTGGCATTCCGTATTTTCAATATTATAAAAATTAATATGCACATGTCGTCTTAAACAAGAACTGGAGAAATATATTAAATGGTCTATGCTTTTAAAATTAAAGCTATTTAATTTTTTAGTTTGCCCTTAATTAAGTGCACAGTCCTAAGCTAACTAGGCACTGAAATTCAATAAATTTCTTTTAACCTTAAGTCTAATATTTATGAAATTCTTTTTTTGGACTTGTACATAGATCAAAATTCTCCATGTTAACAATTTTATCTCGCTTAGTTTCATTAAATTAATGGTAAGAGCATTCACCGATATTTTAATTTTAAAATAATTTTCCTTCCTTCCATTCTTTCATTGATTTTTTTTTTTTCTCCTTTGTCTTCAGAGTGTTTAAAAGTATCATCCCCCCCCCTCCCCATAATTTGCAAAATCGTACCTGAACAATCAAGTTTTGCCAGTTTCGCTATTCATTGACACTTTTCCTTTACTAAAATTTAACGAACTTTTTTGCACACCCCTATGACATTTACTAACCTTATTGTTTATTCAATTTTATAACATATTCTTCTATCTTAATCATTATGAGTCGCAACTCCTTTAGACATTATAAATTCACTTCAATTTAAAAATGTTGGGAAAGTATAGTTATTAGCAGATTCAACTTTATCATATGCCTTTCCTTAATTATCGCCTTGGATTGATTGATTGTAAACGTCACCCTTACAAGTGACACGAGGGCTATCGGTGACGGACCTCGTAATTTTGAACCTCGGTCAAGACGAGGACGACACCTGAACTGGCACTTCCCTATATAAATTTCTATACTACGCCAATGGAAATCTTGATAGATTCTCTCTCTTCTTTCACTGAGAGACATTTCAAAGGGTTTCAAATTAGCTGATAAGCCAAGGTGCATTTGCAACAACCAATCACTTAAGATGTCTTCTTGTTTCAACTGGTTATATAGATGTATATATAGTTTTAAAAAACTTTTCGCCTCAAATTAATCACACTCAGAGATTAATTATGCATTATTCTGATTAAAGTGAAACTTTAGCGCCCACAGTTTTTTAATGATATTTTACTTGACTCGACTTGAGATTCAAATGGAAAATAAAAATTTTCTTTTTTATTCAAAAAGTTGTTCAGAGATTTATATAATTTCAATAAATAAAAAAGAGGAATGCTATCTCAAAATATCACTGTAATGAGCAATAATAAATAACTGTATTTTTGAGAGATACATTAATTAAAAAAAAAAAAAACATTGAACAAAAAAGCCTTTTAAAACATTGCAAGGGAATAGAAATACCTGAATATCTAAAAGCCCGGCAAAGAAGCATAATCTTAACCGTATCTATTCCATAGTGCTATTGATTTACAAGTACACATATACAGTCCGTTAAAAAATTTATGAGACCATTTTGATTTGGAAAATTATGAAATAAATAAAGATTCCAATTACAACTTTTAAAAAAATGAAATATATTAAAACATATTTATTATAATTAGATTTCAATAATTTTGAATAATGTAATAAATGATTAAGTTAACAAAAATATTAGAAATAAATAAATAATCATAGTTAACAAATAATAAGACTACTTGTGCTGAATTACAAAAAAAAGAACGAAAATTATCATAATATTGGTATTTCATTTTTACGATAACTTTAAACGCTCTGTTTTTCAGTGAAATTATTATTTGATTAAGTTACACTTCAGAACTATTGTGTCATTCTTTTACTACGGTTACTTCTAGTTCATGGGCTGATGAAAACTGTTTGATATTAGTATAAATTTTGCAACATAATATAACCCAAAAGGTTTTCTGAATAATTTAATTCGATTTTCTAAAATCTTCATTATTTAAGTAATTTTAAGCAAATGTAGAAAAAACGATATATTAGTTACGCGATACGACATGATTAATTTACATTTCTATTAATTAAATTTATACAAACTTAGTAATAATAATACAACTAATTAAATGCACTAAAGCTTTGAATAAGAGTCTTATTTCTTGGTTTATTGAGCTTCCACTCTAATTTATTTTATCTGTCATTTGTAAGCTTTATTAATCTATTCATGAAAATAAAATATTTTTTAAATGCATTTTCTTTCAAAAAAAATTGATTGAATTCGACATTTGAAAGATTAAATTCAAGTAATTGCTTTCTTATCTATTTTATCACATGCAATGAGTTTTAATTTTAAGCATTTCCTCTTAGAGGAATATTTAAAAGTTTTAAGTCATCAGAAATCAGTAACTAATATATACAAATACGGAACAAAAAATTGCAAAAGGACGCGAAAACTTTAATCATGACATGAATATTATTTGGAAATATTTGTAAGAAATGTTAAAACTGTCGAATAAAAGAAGTAAAAAAAAATTATCGAAACCCTTTCAATGCGCAGTCTAATAACTATTATTCAATGCTAATAGTAAAAGGATAATCAAAACTCTTAATAATTTTTATTCCAAAAATCTTGAGAACAATGATGTGTGATCCATTATATCAGAGTATTTAGAAATATAAAGTATTCACTACGTAGTAACACGACAGTAAATTTAAGCGATACTATTACGAATAAATTGGATGGGGGGTGGGATGAATGCCAACTTTTAAGATTAGAAAAAAAGTATATGAGAGAAATAAAAAAAGTAGTATATTAAAGATAATTCTTTGATTTGTTTATTATGGAATAATAGTTGGAATAGAGCTGTTTATTCCATTAACTTTTCCATTACCTTATTACTACTAAAAATGTAAATATTTACAAATGGAACTGTTTATTATTTAATTACTTATGAATCAAACTAAGAAAGTAATAAAAATAAAATACAGTTTTTATGTAAGTTGCTTCTAAAAGATTTTTCGTTAATTAAAAGTGTTATTTTCTTTTAAATACTTAAAAAATTATAAATACCAAAATCATAATAATTATTTTAAATTCATATTGCTATTTTTATCAGTGTTCCTTTTATATTACCAAAACTATTAGTATCAAAATGCTGTAAAGAAAAATGTTATTCTGCAACAAAAATTATTTAAATCGAAATATAATATGCATAAAACATTTTTTTATTGAATTAGTTTTCATATCGAATTCCTTAATAGGTGTATATTTTCTAAAGATAGTTAATTTCACATTTTCAACGTAAACTAAAAATCAATACTCATAAACAAAAATACAAATTCAAATTTTTTCTTAATGTAAATGTTTACTCATGCAGATATTGATACTTTTATTTAAAATGGAATTACTATTGCTATTTTTAATTCAATAAATATAATTAAACTACTTTTATTCGTGTAATTATATTAATTTAAATTTCATATGTATAATTAAATTGTATATAATTAAAATGGATTTGTTAAATCCTATTACATATTAAAATATATACCTTTTCAAAATTGCATACGTGTTTACGATCCTAATCAAAGTGCTATAGAGCTCCTAAACACAATGCATAAAATGTATTCTTAATTTGAAATCTATAACTGTCTGTGTCAAATAAATTCCTTTCTAAAAGAATTAAATATGTTTGCAAAAAATAAATATTTTTGGATAAAAAATCTTAAGTATGTAAATTTGTTAAATTATTACAAATAAGTTAATAAACCATTAATTTTTTTTTTCAGAAAAAAATAGAAGTAACTGAACTAAGGACCATTTTTATTCAATTGACATGATTTTTAATACAAATTACATTTATAACTTCAAGGAAAAAGGATATAAAAATTTTAATTCTTAGAAAATCTCGTTTTGAATTAACAAGATTACTTTATGAAACTTATAAATAGGATAAACAATTCCCATATAGACATAATAAATATAGTTTTTATAATAAAGGTTCTTAAGAAATAATTCAGCTCAAAAAATATGCAGTCCATTTTTTAATATATGACAAAACAAATGAAATTGCATACTTATAACAGAAATTGTGTTAAATAACGTATTTATAAGCCAAAAAAAAATTCGTCATAATAGAAAGCAATTTTTGAAAGAAAAAACCCTGTACACATCATTTATTTAATAGAAAAATATTATTTTCGAAACAAAATGATTGCTAATTTATAAATTTTCAAAAAAATGCAACATTTTATTAATATTCAAAATATATTCTAAATTCATAAAATAATTCATATCCTAAGAAAATCGAAAAACAAAAATGTTAAAATACTCACGTAATGTATTTCAAAAAGTGCAAAAATGTATCCAAATACTTTAACTGTAAATGAAAATTTTGTGACACAGCACAACAATTCTTCAAGAATTTGAAAAGAGCAAAAATATTTTCTTCTTTCGAAAAAAGTAAACAAGTAATTCAAAATCGTTCATGGATTCCTAACCTTTCACATCAAAAGTGAGAAGCAATATCTTGAGAAGAAAAAATAAATAAAAAAAAATGACTCTTCCTGTAACGCGTCTTACGTAACTTAATTCTACCAATAAAACAGCAGAATGATGAAGACCAGCCCTCAGGTGTCCAGGTTTCAAAGCTCACAATCGACTTTTGTGTTATTATTGACTCTTTAAAACAGCAAGTCAAGGTCTATTCTGCCTACTCATAGAAGATTGGTTGCATAAGAACTTAAGAAAAAAAAACTCGATAAAATCAAGAGACATAGTAACTAAATGGTGCCTAATTAAAACTGATGCATATATTACATAAGTATTTTCAAGTAAATCTTATGTTACATATTTTCAAATTTCGAGGACATACTTTTTTCTCAAATTTTTTATCGTGCAATGTTATCAGCATAAGATGCATATTTTCTGTTATATAATAATAGTTGAGTTATGGAATCGGTATTCGTGCTATTGAGAGACTTTTATACTACATTGTATTGAAGAAGAAATTAAAATTTTTTAGCTTTGAAGCATGAAAATTTTCAATCGAGACGATTATAAAGGAATGTAATGTAAGACCTTATTTTATTCAGGTATTAATAATTAAAAAAAAAAAAAAAGATAATTTAAACATAGATAATCAATGACAATTGCGATAGTCATTCCTCTTCCTTCACTTTAGTAATATTGATTTGCAGTTATATACACATACATATATATTAGGTATACATACTTTTAATTTTATTTTTGCTTAATTTGATAACATATTGGTATTTTTTTCTTTTAATTCTGTAGTATTTTAGCTCTAAACAACATTTGTAATAGATTTTAGTGGTTATAATTTGTATTTTGTATGATTTTGTTTACACACACAGAGAGAGACATATATATAAATGTGTGTATATGTGTATATGTATATATATAATATATATATCAACTGAATGACATTAAATTCACAATACAGAGGCACAAATTAGCAATTTCAGGTTGATAGAAGCATGGAAGCAAAAAAAAAAAGAAAGAAAGAAAGAGAGAAATGAAAGGAAGAAGAAAAAAAGAAAAAAGAAAGAAATGAAAGAAAAATCCCTCCCCGAAAAAAAAAAGAAAAAAATTTAAAAGAGAATACCACAAAGAAAAAAGCAAATAAAAACTTATTCGTTCATTACGCTCATTATACGTTCATCACAAATTTATTGAACTGTAAAAAGTACTTGATCGTTTTGGTAAAAATGCTCCACTTTGTACATGTGATTGACATGATTTTAATAATAATTTGATATCTAATGGGCAGTACGAAGCTAGCAAGATTACAAGCACTTTAGATGCTGAGAAATAAGTGTTGAATACAATTATTTTTCTAGAGAACCAATTCAGTTAAGTTTCCTTTCAAGACATTTAAGCTCATACGAGTTTTACAATATTTTCGAAAAAAATCAGAACTGATGGTTGTTTTAGTAGGTAACTGAGAGCTTAAACTCAGTATAAGAAGTTTAGTTTAGTTTTTATTAACGTCGCACTAGAAGCAACACGAGGGTTATTGGCGAAGGACCTCGTAATTTTGAACCACGGTCAAGTGACGAGGACGACACCTGAGCTGGCACCCCCCCTCTCCTAACATCCACATCACGCCAACGGGAGGACTGTGGGCCCCGAACAGATTTAACGTGCATCAGCCCCGGCTACACGGCGGGTCTTTGACGGCCAAGGATCGAACCCGCGACTGAACGAAAACCGCCAGCCGCGAGTTCACGACCTTGACCATTAGGCTACCGCGGCCCCTCAGTATAAGAAATGGAGTGCCCTTCTAATCCTCATATGTATTAAGTAGGTCCTCAGTAGCTTTATTCCCTCTTACTATCATTGTTTTCAGTTGAAAGTATAATTATTAAAAAGATATCAAGTGAGTAATAAAAATACTGGGAAATTAATATCTAATTACAAACAGACAAAAGACACCTAAACAGGGCATGATAGCATTTTTAGTTAATTTATGTTTACATTTTTAAGAAGAAAAAACACATTAATAAAACATCTCATTGTTCATATTGTTATAGTGATGATTTAATAATTTTCCTAAAACCTTATTTTACATTTTATATGGAATATCCAAATCCGTTTCCATTAAATTATAACTCAAATGAAGTTTATTTTCCAGAAATAGAAAAACAAATAAAAGCTCTCATTTCATACAGCAGTATATATGATAAGAGATGTGTATTTTTTTTCACATTATTAAAGTACCTATCTGGTACAGTAGTATACATGCATCAATTTATAAAAATATTACTCTTAATCATTTACATCGCAATAACTTAGTTACACACAAGCGAGAAAAATTAAAAACCGAGAAATTCTTCATTTATTATCTACTACTCAAAGATAGTTAAATACATGTTTCTTACCCTGAATATAGATGGCCTATCATTCTACTATTTGGTTATGTCTTTTGCTTTTAGAAAGTAAAAAAAGAAGAAAAAAACATATGACATCATTTAATAATATTTTTATACATTTATATATACACTATACCAATAATATGAAAATTGCTACAAATTTTAAATAATCCGTTTTTCAATTTTATCAAATCATTTAGAATTTTTTAAATAAAATCGTCTACAAATTTCAATTAGATTGCTTTCATTTCTGCTATCATGCTCTTTCTGTGGTATTGCTGTTTATCCAATATTCTAGCTTCTGTGTTAATAAGTAAATTTCTGGATGGATGGATATTGTTACGAACATGAATTGATGCTTCCCTGCAACGGTTCACTTAAAAGGAAAAGATGGATTTACAGAGATGTCACCAGTTTGAAAAGAGAGTATAAGCAATTGACCCCTTTACCTTGGAGATGGATTTGACGACTTGGTGATAAATGGAACGTACTCGAAGGTGCTGGAACCGAGACGAAAAATCGATAAGAACATTAAGGACGTTTCGTGAATTTTCAGTATGACGTCACACCTGGCTGGAAAAGGTATAAATACGCCAAGAGCAAAAGAAGGAGTCAGTCTGAATGCGAGTCTGCTTTGTAGATTGATCGGGGAATCGTGGCTGAGTAAATCTGCTGGAGGTTCGGTCTGAATCTGGTGGAATTATCAATTGTCTTTGAAGTCTTTGTAGCGAAGATCGATCGGGAATCGACTGAAAGCTGTCGGCACTTGAAGTAGAGCGTGCAGGGTGAATTTGCGAAGAAGCAGCGTGTATCTGCCGGAAATTGTCGGATCCTGCCCTGCAAGTGCAGAATATTAGTGCGGAGACTGTCCTCAGAGAGGAGTAATAAGCTGGTGAGCTCAACGTTGCCAAAATAGTTGTGATTGTCCTTAAAAGTGTGTTTTGTACCTGTTTTTGTGTCCCTAAACTATACAAGTGCTGTGTATTTGTTATACTGCATTGTCCAAGCTGTGCTACCTGTGTCTTGAAGATCTACGAATAAATCGTCATTTGTTGTTATCCTCCGAGTTGGTATTGATTTTCACTCCCTACACACGTGCTCAGAGAGGCAAAAAAATTCATAATATATACATATATACACACACACTTGTGCAAATTATTTGGGACCAAGTAAAAAAATCGCTTTTTTCTTAGAAAATTATGCTTTTATTCATTCTATACATTTTCTAGTATGACGTATTCTCTCCCTTAGCAGAAATGACCTCTTGCAGACGCTTTGGCATTGACTCCACATGCTCTTGAGTTCATCATCATGAAACCACACTTGAATTGCATAGTTTATCATGCGCTCTTTTGTGGTACAAGACATCTCCCTAAAACACTTAGATCATCACAATATTCCACAAGTTCTCAATAAGATTTAGATCTGGTGAATTTCCAGGCCAATCAAGCATTTTAATTTGATTTTCCAGCATAAAAGTCCTCATTATTTTTGAATCGTATCAAGAAGCCAAGTCATGAGTGAGTGAGTGACAGTGGAGTTTTATGGCGCAAGAGCAGAAGCTAAGTCATGTTGAAATGTTCCGTTGAAGGTTTTCATGAATGAAACAATCTTATGCCATAATATTTCGATGTATTTAGTTGAATTCATCATCCGTTGAACAGGAACTAAGCTTCCATTGCTATTTGCAGTGAAATACATCAAAACATCTGCTTCAGCGGGTGTTTTACAGCTTGTTCGATATGGTCATGTCTCAAACGTTCACAAGATCTGAAATGTCTCTCTGCACAAATAAATGAGTTTCATCACAGAAAATTACTTTCTTCCAGTCGTTAGCAGTCCATGATTTGTACTTTTTGCCCAAGCTAAACACTTTTTCTTCATGTTGGGAATTAAAAATTGTTTTTTCGTTTGTCCCCTTCCCTTACGGTCAGCATCCAGAAGCCTACACCATACATTTGAGCTACTCACATCAAAACCATATGCTAATAAATCCCTTTGAAGGTCTGAGTTTGTTTTCCTTGGATTAAATTTGCTATTTCTTATTAGAATTTTATCAGTTTAGGCGGTAGCACTCCGCTTGCGCCCACATCTACCTTTCATTTTTGGAGAGGCAGTACCGCATTTTTTGAATGAAGTTAAGATTCTTGAAACAATTGATTTGCCTACACCAACTGCAGAAGCTATATCTCTAACTGTTATAGAAGTGTGATCTTTAATAGCTATTTGTACGCTTCCTCGGAGTTACATCTATTTTTAAACACGTGAAATAAAGAGAGAGCAAACACTAACTGCCTCACTCAAAGGCTCACGACTGCAGAATGGGTAAGTATTTCTACAATAAAACAAGTTAGATTGATCAGTCACATTCACTCTAATCATATAAATCCGGTGTGAGATGGTTCACACTCAATCTAAGCAGATAAAATCAGTTTGAAGTGGTTTCAGACACATCTACCAAAAATAAACGTTTGTCCTAATTAATTTGCACAGTATAGCAACTCATTCAGGAAGCAATTCCCTTACTGGAGCAGTTATTAAGCGCTTTTATTTATGTCGTTGTTAGTTGCAATTTGAGGAAGAAAGCTACCATAAATCAAATTTTAAAAAGTCTCGGAGCTTTTTCAGGATTAGTATTATGACGAATAAGATACTTTGATAAGGATATAAAATGGCTTCTCAGAAAGTTAAAATATTCATTCATTGTTAAAATGGTAAAATATATTGATTCAAAGATTCAATAAAAGTATAGTAAAAAGATAAATTCTGAAGATATTTTTTAAATATTATTTCAGTGCAGAAATTTAAATGCTTCGAGTATCACGGAGGGGGGGGGGGGGG
>BMAW01088487.1:268929-349191 GCA_019974015.1 Nephila pilipes | reverse complement strand
ATATATATATATATATATATATATATATATATATATATATATTCTAATGGATAAAAAAATTAGCGAACCAAAAAAATAATTGCGGGATCGTAACGAAACTTGGCATGAAGGTACATGTCGGGGAAATATGCATATGATTAGAAATGCAGCGTGATTGCGCATTACGTATAGCCGGTAGAGGGCGTTTAACGTCGTTCTAAGTGGAGTATAAAACAGGTAACCAAACCTTGTTTGAGTGTGCTGACAAAGAAAGAGCTGAGGTAGTATGCCATTACGCCGTTCTCGAAGACAATATGAGCAACTGTCGCACTTTGAGAGAGGGAGAATCATCGGCATGATGGAAGCTGGGTGGTCAGCTAGGCGAGTAGCTCGTCAAATAGGCCGATCTGATTGTGTTGTGAGGTGTTGGGACCAGTGGATCCGAGAGATGTCATTTACACGAAGACCAGGCCCAGGACGCCCTCGACAGACCAGACGTCGAGAAGACTGCCACAACGTAAGAAATTCCCGCGTACAGCCAACTGCTTCATCGACCGCCATCCAGGCACAGGTAGCACCTTCACTAGGGGCCCCTGTGTCTTCTCGAACCATACGAAGGAGCCTGGCTAAAGGACATTTGGGATCGTGGAGCCCATTACGTGTGCTGCCCTTGACGCCCACCCATCAACGCCTCCGTTTGGAGTTGTGCAGCGCACGAGGAAACAGGACTGCAGCGGAATGGAACCAGGGACGAATCCAGATTCAATCTCAGCAGTGATGACAATCGTGTTCATGTGTAGAGACCCCATGGGGAACGCCTCAATCCTGCCTTTGCTTTACAGCGACACACCACTCCCACAGCTGGTGTGATGGTATGGGGTGCCATTGCCTACAATACACGGTCACCCCTAGTATTGATCAGTGGCACCATGACAGCCCAGCGGTATGTCCATGACATCCTGAAACCACATGTGTTGCCACTCATGCAACGGCTTCCATTAGCCATTTCTCAACAATGCTCGGCCTCACACGGCAAGGGTGTCACAAGATTGTCTGACTATTTACTACCCTTCCTTGGCCTGCCCGATCCCCAGATTTGTCTCCAATCGAGCATATCTGGGATCATATGGGACGGCGAGTTGGGCATCCCTCGAGTTTGAACGAACTAGAGGCAAGGTTACAGCAAATATGGAACGAAATGTCTCTAGACATCATACAGAACTTGTACGCCTCAATGCCCGATCGTATCGCATCGTGTATTCGCGCTACAGGGGGTTCAACAGGGTATTAATTCCTTTGTTCTTTTGCCTTTTTCTCTGAAATAAATGATCCTTTTTCTTTGATTTTCTAATCATTTACTTATATCAAAGTAGTCATTACGTATGTAAAATTTCGTTTCATTTTGACGACTCCTTCTTGGTGCGCTAATTTTTTTGTCCATGAGTATATATATATATATATATATATATATATATATATATAACGCTACATTTAATAAGATGTTTTAATTCTTTTTACATTTTTTATACAGTTATTAATTGATTTGATTTGTTTACATTTTTAGTTAATTATCATATAATATATGTCATGTGTATTTTCCCCAGGTCTCTCTTTTTTTTTTTTTTTTTTTTTTTTTCAATAATTTTTCTATATATATGAAAATAGCCTTCATTACATTTGTGAAATATCTTAAATTATTAATCTTTTATTTCTAGAAATATAGCTGTAAAATCGCACAAATTAATTTTATATTCATCACTTTTAGTTTAGTTTTTTTTATTAACGTCGCACTAGAAGAAACACGAGGGCTATTGGCGACGGACCTCGTAATTTTGAACCTCAGTCAAGTGAAAAGGACGACACCTGAGCTGGCACGCCTCCCTTCTAACTTCCACACCACGGCAAAGGGAGGACTTTGGCCCCGACAGATTTAACTTGCATAAGCCCCGGCTACACGGTAGTCTTTGGTAGCCAAGAATCGAATCCGCGACTGAACGAACACCGAAGGTCACAAATACGAAACCATGACCACTAGCCTACCACGGCCACATAAATTACATTGAAAAATAGGCAGAAAAAACTGATGAATATAATATTTCCACACTACATTTCATAAAGAAAAAGTTTAACTGTGAGTAAAATAAGTAATTTATTGAGAAGCGTTAATAATATAAAAGCAATCATAAATTACATATACATATAGAAATATGGATTCTGAACTGCTAGTTAAATATAGGCATTAATACCAATTAAATTATAAGATACAAAAATAAATGAAGATATACGCCAAAAAAATGCTTTTTCGTCGATTTATTTAACATCTTGCAACCTTTACTCCCAAAGCCATAATGTAATTAGTGCCAGTAAACATATATGTATATTAATGTTTAAAAAGTATCAGAAATTAATTTTTATTTATTTATTTCTATTGTTATAAAATACATTTAAAAGATTTGAAACAACTTTAGAATAAAATAATTGATACGATATATTTTACGCTACATTTTTCATTAAGTTTTATTATAATGCCATTGAAATATGTAATTTTCAAAGATTTAATAATATAAATTTACACTGATTACGTTGCAGTTAAGTAAATTATCACTAACACTATCAGAAATATAGATCTAAAACTATAAACTTTTAATTAATAGAAATATTTAATATAATCTTACTATAATAATTTATATCGAAAATCATCTCATTACTTTAATACAAATTATAATATTACAATTATTAATTATGCTTTTCCTTTGCCAGAGATACTTATTAAAAATAATGAAAATATTTGTTCAGCTGAACTTATATATTTGCAAAACTGACCAAGAAAAAATCAAACAAAATAGAAAATTGTCAATAATTTTAGAAAAGTTTTTCGATTCAGAAATTTAAATCTTAATTCTTGTTTAGTCACGGTCCTTTTATTTTCAGATTTTCTACAAATTTATTTTTAAAAAAAAAAAAAACTTTCAATAAACATGCTAATTAAGTCTTTAGTCGAGATAATAAATAGGAACTTTTACCTAGTCCTGCTTCATATTTGTTTTCGTTAAAATTCAATGGTTTAATTTTAGCAATTCAATAACTCAAGTTAAGAAATAGGAGAAGTAATGAATTTTTAATGAATTAAGTAAACAATTTTTCACAGAGAAATTAGAATACATTAAAATGTGCAAGTTTAATTAAGAATCAAAACATTTAAAAATGTAATTTCTTTCTCCAAACATCCACATAAAGAGATTTTGAGAATTAGCAGCTTTTTCGCATAAGGTTCCATTGTTCTATACGAAGATTTCTGATTAATCCTCTAGCATCTCATTCATTACTCATTATGTATCATATACAACTCTTTTCTACACGATTTTGAAATAACACAGTTCACCAAAATATTCTTACACGATTTTTTTGTTTCTGGCACGAATACCCCCTCCCACAAAAAAAAATTTATTCTAACTGACAGTGTAATCAGCTGAAGGACGGTTTACGCTCACACATGTGTCAGTGATACATGTGACGTTTAAATACATTTTAGACTTAGAGGAAGTAAGAAATTTGACTTTTGTGGAAGCATGGGAAAGTTTAGAATTATGGATTGTATTACACATGCTACTTTTGCTATCAAACAGTTGTGCCAATCGACCTTAAATGCTTGTTAGGGGGGGAAATTGCCAGCATACGTCAAAAGTAAAAGTTTCGTAGTACAAATATCAGCTGTGTGTTCCGAAATTATAACTCTATCCAATGCAATTGGCGGCGAAGGTTTTAACAACGTGCAAACGCCCAACATTGAAGAATTGATGCTAGAAAGCCCTTTGGATGAGGACGATTTGATCGAATTAATGACAGTTTATGATAATAAAGAAGTCGATAAAGACGAAGTCGAAGATGTTCAGCTATTAACAGCTGATTTAATTAGCGAAGGCTTGAAGTTTGCAACAAGTATGGAACATTTTCTTACTCATGATCCAGACATAGAGCGTGCATTGAAATTCCAACGTTATCTGAAGTTTTGTGTAGCAGGATATCAAGAATTATATAAGCAACTTAAAAAACAAAAACAAAAAACACCCGCTAAAAACAGACTTTGTAACAAAAAAAGCCAACAGAGGCATTAATAACGAACGAAATTCTTCATTTGAATCAAAATCGACATAACTGACACATCTACTGATATCATTTTTGATCCAGTTCGTAATAAACGTGCACGTTTGTTATCAAGAAGCGATGAATAGTTGTTAGTTAATAGTTTTATTCCTAATTTCAATTTTAATTTTTATATGTTGTATGTACCTATAGATTGAATTTTTACTGTACACGAATTTTAATTTTGTTTCTAATAATGATTTTTTTTTTTTTTTTTTTTGTTTTATAAAAATGTAATATCGATTTCGTAATTACTTTTTTTTGCACAATTTTTTGGGAAAATATTTAATGTTTTTTCATCTTACACGATTTTTTAAAGTTGTGGAACATATCCCCAAATTCACCACATTTTTTTTTTTTTTTTTACACGATTGTTTTTTTTTTTTTTTTTTTTTTTTGCACGATTTTCTGCGGAACGTATCAATCGGGTAAAAAAAATGTTGGGTATATATAGATAGAAGGGAACTTATAACCATGAAGAATAAGTAGATGTCAAATTATTTTTATGTGTAAGTGTGATCTATAAATCAAGACCTAGGAAAAATCAAAAAGATATCGCATTTTTGATATAGGCCTGATAATTGCAAGGTTAAGTAGTTCACTGGATCCACCTTTTCACTCCAAAAAGAATTCCTGGATGTCACCATAATAACAAATATGCTTACACGCCTAAAAATTATTTATTCTTACATAATATACAAGCTTACCATTAAATATAATGTAGCTAATCTAAAATAAGCGGAAAAATACGGCTGGAGCAGGTTCTTACATAAACTTAAATAATATAGCAGGGAGGGATATAGTAGTTAAAAATTAATCATGTATTTAAAATATTTTTTAGTAAATTGTAAGAAGTAGTGGTGTTTAAAAATTAAAAAGGGAACTAAAAACTTCATAGGTTATGCAATATAACATTTAAACTCTTAGTATTACAGAGGAAGCATTAACTATTTACAGGAATATAAAAAATTCATTACTGTCGAGTAGAAACATTATTATAATGGAGGAATCCAGAACATATCTAATTCTATTCATCTCTTTTAATTCTAGAAATTTAGTTATAAAATTAGCTAGAATATTTTAAAAATTACCTTTGTTACCACATTGAAAAATAATTCGAATAATAAACAAAACATTATAAAACACATAACAAAATTTATAGAATTTTTATCAATTACTTTTTGTTCTTGAAATTTTGTATACATAAAATTTACATATTTATATACATACATCCGACATTTTTCAAAGTTGTCGCCTTCCTCCTCAATACATTTAAGCCGAGAAACGAATTTTCTTGTACGCTTGTCAAAAAAGTCTTACATCGCCTATACGGTCCATTGTTTGGTGGCACTCTGGGTCTCATTCGCGTCAAAAACCTTTTTTCTGCCCATAAGGCTTCAGAGAGGTGAAAAAATGAAAAACGAAAAGAGCCAGATAAGGCTGTGTGAGAAGGGTGGTTGATGATGTCCCAACAGAATTAATCCATGAATTACTTTGTGACGTTAGCTGTGTGAGAATGTGCATTGTCATGCAACTAAAACTCTCTCCGTTCACATTCCCCTTCTTTTGTTATGCATCGCCTTCTGTAATTCTTAAGGGGATCTCAAAGCTGCTCGGTATAAATGGCTTTGCCCTGGTGCGAAAATTATCTGAGAACAATCTCTTTATGATCCCCCTTTCCCCCCCCCCAAAAAAAAGTAATAACTAGTCGAGCTGAGATAAAGGTTTTGAATTTTTTCAAAAAGCTTTACACTCAAGACATCACCATACCCATAAGCAGTTTTTAATTCGTTAAAAATATGAACGCCACGTTTCTCTTCGTGAGAAGAAACCGGATTCTGATACGCTCAACTGCCGAGATTAGGAATCGCGGCTTCTACTCCCAAGATTTTGATCCTGAACGCAGTGGGCCCAACAACTTTGCTGCAAAAAATTCTCTTTCAACACCAGAGGCTCAGAACTCTTACTTTTTCTGGTAACCACTATATATATATATATATATAATTAGAGAAAGACATAAGGGTAAAATAAGTGAAAGAGAGAGAGAGAAAGAGAGATCGAATATTTAAGAATTTAGAACAAGTTTGAGAAGTTTCTTACAAATGTTCATAATCAAGATCAACAGCAATTTTTAAAAATAACATGTCATTTGGAATTTCATACATATTTTAAACATATTTGTGCATAATAAATATTCACTATAGCTACAAATAGTTATTAATATGTTTGGAAAAGATGCACACTTATTAATAAGCTGGTTTTTATCATGCTAGTTTTCCCTTATAACTAAAATACCTTCCCATTTTTGTTTCATATGCATATGAGCATCATTTATAAACATAAGAGAAGAAATTCATGAGAGAAAATCCATCTCTAAATGAGTTTGGGACCTTCATGTAACTCTCAAAGGAGTCTAAGGGATAAAAAAAAAAAAAAAGAACATCTGATCATGAAAATTTCAAAATCAACACAATACACTTTCTCTCATTTCAGCTGAACATAAAAGTAAGATAAACAACAGTTTAGTGTCAAACAGCCAAAAATTAAGAGCTTATTTTGAATTCTATTTGTTTTATAACAAATACAGCTTATTTCATAAGCAAGTTAAAATATCATTAAATTCATATTTTATGAATAATAAATATATGCATTAATCACCATGCAAAATTCTGAAAATAATTTCAAGAGAATCTTCAATTCTTAAAAAATAACCAAGCAATTAAATTTTATTGAATAATTCAAAAACTTCCGCACACAACTATATCTCTCACTATGCTAATAAACAAGAATAATAATCAAATAAGAGGAATTCTTTATTTTTAACTTCTATTAATAAAAAAAATTTAGCAATAATGGAATTTAATACACATACTACAGTACTTGCATCTCATAGACTGATGGTATACCATATAATTCCATTAAAATTATTACTGTACTTAAAACAATGTTTGCAACATATTTTATAAAAATTTTATTCTAACCAACACCATTTCAAAACAAATACATTTCAAAGTAATGGAAGTTTCATTACATGTTTTAATAATAAATTAGTAAATAAATTTACATTTAAATTATACAACAAAACTTACAAAGTTACACTTTTAGAAATATTAGCCAACAATCACATATTGAAGAAAAATTTTAAGATTTTGAACATTTTAAAATTCTTATTTGTCAAGAATGAAAATATGCTTTTGTTTTGTTTCAACTTTGATAATTATAGGCAATGCCTTTAAAATTATTTTTACTTTTTTCGAACATGGACATTTATCGAGTTAACTGTCATAGAAATATAAAACATTATTTTTTAAGTAAACTACAACGTTTGTATAAAATGCAATAATTTCAAAACGAAAAACATACTATATGTGCTACAATAACATGGGCAATTTATTACATGTATTTCAAACTGTATCAAATTTAAATAAGATTAGAACTTAATTAGACTAGACTTGAGCTTATTGAGATATCATTACACAGATAAAAATACACAATAAATTTATTATGTATTTTTATGACTTTTATGTATATGACTTTTAGAAGAGTTTTTCTTAACAATTGTAAACTACAGCTAATAATTTTTAATATAGTTAATATTTACATTTTAGAACATTTTCATCATATTTTCCTCTAAAAATGTAAGTTATAATATAATCATGTAGATCAAATAAACAGACTCATATATCAATCAATATACAGTTACTTCTTTTTATTAATGGTAAAAATTTGTGTAAAAATGAAATTTTATCTAAGATTCCTACTTTTATTAGCGTGAATTATAAAAGCAAAGAGATTTAAACATAACAATAAAAATTACATGCATTACCCACAACTATAACATTTTTAAAAAAATCAGGAATGAATAAAACCTTTCTCAAATTATCACAAGCAGTGTAAAATATTTACATTCTGTTTACAAAGTCCAAACGATTTTTAAAGTGAAATTCACACCAATATCACACACACACAAAACACTTTTAAATGAAAAAAGTTTAATTTTAATTGAAGATTTTAAAGCTTTAATTTTAAATATTTCAAAAACAATAATATAAAGCTTGCAATGTTTATTAAGAATGTATTCAAACCCAAATACAAATTTTGTTAAGTTACTACTTATGATGAATACAAATTTGAGCTAAGATACAAATTACTTAAAGCATTCGTTTTTGTATCTCCAAATCATAAAAATAAATATTAAAACTAACTACAGTTCTCATTATCTCAAAATATAGCCAAATCCTACTGTTAGTAAAAAAATCATAAAAATATTTGAGTATTTATTATTAATCATTGTAATATTTCAAACAAAGTAATGAAACAAAAAAGGAATGGTTGCTTATTTTTTAAATGTGTTACCTGTCACAGACTTAAAATCCATTTAAACTTTAGCTCCTATACTCAGAGCCTTGATCTAATTACTCCATTGTTTTTCAATTAAAAATAATTCTCAAGTGAGAAAATTTTTCAACAAAACATAATCTAAAAGCTAAAAACTTTATGAAGCGTGAAACATACTGGGAAATCATGCCATAACCAGTATATTTTTATAACAATTAAGTGACAGATTTTTAAAAATAAAAATTGAAAATGAACTTCACAAAATTGGATAAATGAAACTAATACAAACATTAAAAGAATACAAATATTTTCAAGCATATAATAAATATAACTAATAAAAAAAGCACTTTTTTTCCTGTAACTCGTTTTAAGAGTATGTTTGCTTATAAACAATTCAACATCAACAAAAATAGTAAAAATCTAAAAATAATAAGAAAAAATCTTAACTAAACAGTTTTCAAAACAAAATATTTAGAAAAAAAAGCCCCCATATTAATATTTTATTATAACACGCATAACTATTACTAAATTACAAAATTTCAATACTCTCACTCTTATCACAGACAATACTGTAACTGAATCTAACGAATCATGAAATCAAAAATTTCATATCTGCAGAATTACAAATAAAGAAATCAAAATTTCCATAATCAACAAATTGTACACTATCATAGACTATAATTAATTAGCCATTGCTATTGCATCATGTGGGCAAATATAAAAACATAGAAATTAAGACAAACCACATTTTAACAATATTATATATTTATACTTACAAAAGAAATATCTACATATTATGAACATTCATCATTGTGCTGATGAAAATTAATTTCACAAAAGATATATCCTTCAGTAAAAACATGGAAGCCCAATAAATAGGAAAGAACCTAGAATAATAGAAAACATATTGAATGAATATATATATATATATATATATATATATATATATAACAATATAAGCATATTATAGAGAAAGCAATACAAAACTTAGATCCAAGCACAAATAACATTTCTGAGCAATACCAATCAATTACATAAAAAGTTATTAAAAAAAAGGGGACTATCTTAAAATCAGTAAAAGTTTGAACTGTTCTTTTTATACAGTAACACATAAGTCCACTCTGTGAATGGCAGTTATGCTCTGCACATAGGCACTTGATTATAGGAAAGCTATTTTGAAATTTAAAAAAAAAAAATTGACAATTTTAGTCATAAAAAAAAATTAATGGCACAGACTTTCTGACAAGAAAACAACAATAGACATAATATAAAAATAATCAATTAATAAATAAATTCCTTATTTTCATAAACAAAATAAAGTTGTGTTTCAAAGACAAAAGAATATAAAAACAAAATTAAAAGTAATGCAAAAAATAAACAATGAAATATAAATGTAAAAACAGATAGAGAAGTGGGATTCTACATAATTTCATCTAATGGATAAAAAGAGATAACTCAAGAAAAATAAAATTAATGCCTTAATTAAGATTTCGAAACTGTATGAAAAATATATTTAGAGGGCAATTCAATAGATGCAGGGTGTCCCGTTCAAAAGTACTTTCAGAGAAATTCTCCAAATTTAATTTAAAAGAACAATATACTTTATGTGTGATCATTTGATAGCATGGAGAATATCCAGGTGATAGTTGATTTCAAGTCTAACATCATTATGAAGAATTTCAAGGGTTTTTGATGAAACTGCTGCTGTAATTTTGGTTTCTAATTCCTTTACAGAATTATCTTTTGTGGCAAAAACTTTTATCCCTTTGATTTAGCTCAATAAGAAAAATCAAGAGGAGTAATGTTTGGTGAATGAGGGGCCTAAGATATCTGGTCATTGCATCCAATTCACCTATCCACCTGTTTGAGAAAGTCACACTTAATGTTTTCCTGATGAGTAAACTCTAGTGAGATGGAGCAACATTGTGTTGAAAAATAGATGGATGAAAATGATGAAGTTGTAGAAAGACAAATTGTTCCAGCATATTGAGATAAACTTCTGTTACTTTTTTTTCCACAAATAAGAAATGATGGATAACCTAACTGTGTAACATGCCTCACCAAACATTCAGTTTTGAATAATCATAACTAACTCCATCACATGATGGGGATTTTTCAAATTCTAGCATTACTTCTGTTCCTTCTTCCACAAGCATGGAATGCAGCTTCATCAATTGTTGAGGTGTTGCCACCATGGTTGACAATAATGACTGCTTCCTATCTCAGCACAGAAAAGAAGAGGCTCCTGATGTCTTGTTGGGGAATGGCAGTCCATGCTGCCTTCACATACTACCAAAGTTGATCTGCAGTAGCAGCAAGTGCCAGACATCAGACCAGTCCTTCTCCATTCATTGCTCACACATGTTTGATAGGCAATATCAAAGGGAGAACAAGCAGGTCAAGGCAGCAATGCAATCTGATGGCCAAAGAAGTCTTCAACATTATAATCTTCAACATAAGCCACCTGTATTTGCACTTTGTCATGTTAGAATGACGTAGCAGGCAAGCTCTGAAGGTAAGGGAAGACTGCAGGTTTGAAAATCTCAGAAATATAGCACTGGCAGGTTATTGTACTGACAATGTATACTAAGGGGGGGGGGAGTGAATCCATATCACCCCAAACCAAGAAATTTGGTGTAGGACTAGCATACATAAGTCAGAAGTTAAGCAATTTCTCCCCACAGTGTCTCCAACCTAGCAGATCTTCCATTGTACTGCAAATAGTAATGAGTGGTTGGTATATGTGGATACCGATTATTGATTCCTGATTAGACAAAGCAATCCATCATTGCACAATACGAATGTCATCAAGGGTAGTGATGCGACAAGATGGATACAATTGGTGCCATTGGTCAGTAGTTTTCTTCTACATCTAATGTTTACAGACCCACATCACATATAATTAGTTATGTCCAACATAATCACTGATTTCACAAAAGGATAACCCGCATTCTCTATAAGCAACACTCAACTTTCTGAGTTGAACTCAGAAACACTCCTGAATGATGCACATTCTAATAGGTATACTGAAGCAGATCACATAAAGCAATTGCCTCAGCAAGTAATTTCAGTACTTCATAAAGGCATTCTACTTTCCCTTTTATAAAGAACTTTTTAATGGTGCAATAAGCACTCATGATGCACGTCTGCACTTAAATGATAATAATTTTAATATCCCATTGTAGTATAAACATGGTGAAAATTTCACACAATTTTGAATGCTATCATTAAGATGTTGTATTTTGAGTGATCAATAGAGTATAATATATTTGAAATCATATAAACTACTATACTTCATAGAATAGTATATATACTTCATAACCATATACATGTATATTTTATGTCCCACATTTTTAATATACAAATGATGAATCAGGTAATTAAAAACTAGAATGCATTCAAGTATTTGTGCTCTAAACAAGATTGCAGTAAGCTTATAGCCATTATCCAACATAATTAAAATACATTGTCTTTCTTTTGTTAGATTTAAAATAGTCAGTATTGTTTTTACTAAATAATTTAAAGTGCTTTTTTCCATGATTCTGAGAAAAGCTATTTATTCACTTTGTCTTAATTTTAATAAATGCTTCATGAAAAGCTCTTCATTTGAAATATAAGATAATTTTAAGTGATGAAAAAATACCATATTTAATTTGATTTCTATTAAGGTAAAAAACATCACAGGAAAATCCCTGTAAATGAAAAAACATTTTATTTCAATTTTCCAGGATCTGGATGGGCGTTTCATTGGAATCTAAATTATGAAAACCACAGGAACTATTTCGAAATTTAATGATCAAACCTTTGACCAATCTATTCACCTCATATTTCATAAACTTGTTGACAAAATCAAAATCTGGATTAAAAAAAATTAATGTCAATTCATATGTTCCACAATCGCCTAAGAATTAAAAGCGAATACTTTCAGCAGTTGATTTTTTGTTTAAAGCTTTAAAAGCAAAAAAAAAAAAAAAAATCCTCTCTTAATTAAAATATTAGATTTTTGAAAAAAATCAATCGAAAGTATTCAACTAAACTAAAAGGGTGCCTTATAAATCAACTCAATTTCAAATGTACTATTGGTATAAAATTTTATACTTATTTTAAAAAATTTCCAAGTAACATATATTAGAACAGGAAATAAATGATTTCTTGACAAACAAACAAAATGATATAATGTTTTTCTGGTAATGTATGAAGTAGAATAATAAATATCATAAATAAACTTACTTTAAGAAATCATTCCAATCCTCCAATGCAAAGATACTTAATATGTACATATTCATCTATACCATAGCGAGATCCTTCTCGACCCAAACCAGATTCTTTGACTCCACCAAATGCAGCTTCTGCACATGAAAATATTCCTTCATTTATACCAATCATACCAACTTCAAGATTTTTTGCAACTCTCCATATCTGAGAAATATCTTCTGAATAAAAGTAGCCTGAAACAAAAATTACAAATGAAAATATCAATATAAACTTCTAATTGAAAAAGCAGCAAAACAAGGGGGAAAAAGCCTGAATTACCAGCTAATCCACTTCGGCTGGAATTTGCTACTTCGATTGCTTCGACTTCGGAACTGAACCTTAAATTTAATTAAATGGTTAATATTACTGAAAAAATGTCTCCAATTAAAAATATATAAAAGTATTTTCAGTAACCTCGTTAAATCACACAAACTGGTGAAAAACAACACAATGAAAAATTATATAACAAAAATGAAATTAATTATCAAAATTAGTTCCACTTTATTAAAGAAAATGTTGCATGTTGAAATAGCATGCAAGTTTAAAATGGCTTTGCTGGTGCTAAAGAAATATTCCAATGACATTATACATCACATGCTTATTTATTTAACCATAATATTTTTTACAATTTCAAAAATGATAATACTCCCCTACCCCACAAAAAAAAATATGACGAGGAGATATGGGGAATGATCACTAGGATACCTCACATGTGAGGAGCTTGTACTCATCTAATGAAGATGAGCCCCTGAGGGATCAGGTCATTTGAAGATGAGATGATGATTTAAAACAAATGTCATAAAAATTTATTACACAACTACCAAACCATTTATTGTATTGTTATACATCAAAAATTTCTATAATCCACAAGAAAATCAGTTCAAATTCACTTAAATTTAAATAATTATTTCAAAATGAAGTCTTTGTCGTTAATTCTTGAATGGATTGTGCTAACTACAAAAATTTGAAATACTACACAAGCAGTTTAATATTATAAATTAAATCTTTCAAAACCAGTTTTCCCTAAGTAAAATTTAGTTAAAATTAATTGTTTTCATATCTCATTTGCTAAAAAAATTCAAAAATTTTCATTTCTATAGAATTTGAGAAAAATCCTGATTAATCTTGCAAGTTAAACAAAACTTAAACAGTCCTCTTAGAATATAGTATAGTTGTATAATTTCAGTAAACGAAAATTATACATATAAAACTCGTGAACATCATGTATATGCAATGTCAATCCTTAACACATCTATGAAAAGGTCACAATTAGGAAATCCTCTTTTCTTTCTTAAAGGTATTCTATCTTGACTGGTTAATGTATGGTAAGAACAGCTGACTTCTAATCTTATGTAACAATCTGGTAACTTACATTCATGGAAGTTTTCCTTTTGAAAAATGTTTTTCTTAAAAAAAATAATAAGTAAATAAAAAAAAAAGGCTCAAAATCAGCTCCATGTATAGATATGAACAAACTGGGAATTTGCTCAGAGTGGCAGTTTTTTCGTTGTTTATTTTCAGGGAGGGGGGGGACAAAAGCAGTTGTAGAGAAAAAAGTAAACTTAATATAAACAAACAAAAAAATTATAAAATATTAACCTATCATACATTTTTAACTCACTGTAGGCACATAAGTTAGAAGCCTTTTTGATATATTACATGAAAGCATGTGCAGATCTGCATGCAATTACTATTAAATCCCCAAAATGTATAATAAAAACACTTTTAAGCTTAAACAAGTCTTTGTCAGCAAACATTGGCATTTCAAGTACAATTCTACAAATATCATTTTTAGTGTGCATGATATCCATTTTGAGAAAAGCTATTTTTATGACTGATATGCAGAAATATAGTATGAAATAAGGACACTCAGAAAATTATGACAAATATGTTATTGTTAATTTTTACAATTTACAACAGTGGTTTTCAAAGGAGTCGGTAGTAACTCCCCCCCCCCTCCAGTAGGCGACAAAGAGAACTTGTAGGATTTAATCTCAAAAAGTCTAACCCAGTCTTGAACTTAACCTCAACATTAATGAAAAGCAAAAAAGTCAATTGATTTTTTCTATGACCATAGCTACATTTTGATCAATATCTTTGCCAGAATATAAGGTACACCTCAAACGAACTGTGGGACCGTATAGTGTGGTTACCATTAAGTGAAAGAAGTATTCTCTTTGTGGTGAAAAATAATAAAATAAGCATAATAAAAGAAAGCATGTAATTCCTCTTTTGAAAAGAACTATTTACCTCTGACCAGTATAACCAGGCAGTTCATATACTTTGCTCATCCTGTAAATACACAATTTCTCCCAGTACAGGGAATTTGCATCCCTTTGCAGTTTTGATTTGAATAGAACAGATAGGGCCTTAACACAAGTGCCGAGTATCAAATCAATGCAAAATTTTACAGGTTATTTTCACATTATTGTAAATACATGAGACTTTTTACATGTACGAGATTGTTTCAAAGTTCCTTCAGAGCAAATGTGAACCTGAAAGTTATCTGAAGTATCTACCGATCACATTCAAATGAAACTAACATGGACCTAATTGTTAAAAATATTTTTTGTTGTAATAACTACTTGTCTCAGATGTAAGTACATACATATTATTTGTTTATTATTCTCTTCACCAATCGACGTTAGGAGAGGAAAATATTGTGAAATATCAACTAATATAATACTCTCAATAACTGCATTCAATTCTGCTCCAAACACAGCTAACTTTATTATAATATATATTGTTTTAATACCGACCAGTGGCAAACCCAGCAAAGGTGCAAAGAAGCATATGCAACCCTCCTTGCAAGATTTTTTTTTTTGCAATTAAAATATTTCTGGATTATTTTTATTATGCTATTAGATATTCTTAACTTTTTTTTTTTGCTAAAGCTTGAATTTTTTTCATCATTAAGAAAAAAAATGATTCCATCTAATTAATTCCCGAGAAATTTCTTTGCTGTCTCTGAAAAAGTGCTTTTGTGACAGTGTTTATTGACAAAGAGAGGTAGGGGAAGGGGTTAATCCATATAGAATATGTTTCCTCCCCTTCCCCTAATTTCCTGGTAAAGAATTAAAGGAAGTATTTTTTTTCTTCCATACAGTGATATATGAGTGCCTAAAATAGATTTCCAGAAGGCATTCATCTCAGCATATCACCCATTTGCTGAGTTGAATTGTCAACAATCGGCTTTCGTTTACGAACAGTTATCAGAAAATCTGGGTCGCTATATTTTTGTTTGCTCAAACTGTAAAGCTTATAATTTTTACAACATAAAATTTTCTTGTATCTTTTTCCTTAATTTTTCGATTCAATAATGAGTAAGAGAATTTGATTACAGTTGCTAAAATTCTAAATGTCAATTTGTGAATTAAAAAAAAGATTCTAAATGTCAATTTGAAGCAGAAAAGAGTACATTAAAAAACAATGCAGAAAGTAGAAAATCATCTATCTGAACTCGAAACAGAAGTAGAAGTATAAAGTTTTAAAGAATCCCTAATTCTTTAGAAAACACCTAAATTGATATAAAAACGACAATGCAATTTGAAAAATATGACATATCAAATAACATCAATCACAAGATAATTGACGGGGGGGAAATTGAAGCTCTTAGAAAATTTTCAATCACGAAAGCCACAAAAAAAGCCACATTTGTTTCCAATAAAAATTTTGGTAGTAAAAACGTGAAAGGGAAACTTTAATATAATCTGTGTAGTTTTTGCATAAGAATATGCAGGCAAATCAAACAGTCAACCATCAAGACAATTGGTTAATCAGCCTTTTTGTTTCTGGTGTAAATTGATCCAAAAACTTTATGAACAAGAAAAATTTAGATCACACATATCTTTAGTAACTGCTGACAATTTAAGGAGCATTGTACAAGGGTGTAAACAAGAAGTAATAGATATTATTGATACTGCCAGCATTCGACGTGTAAAAAGAAAATAGAAGAAAGTTTTTTTATTTGATTATATATATATATATATATAACAAAAAAATTTGAAACAGAAATTGACTCCCTTTAAGAAGCCATTGTGATTACAACCAAATGTAAGGAACAGATGAAAACAAGAATCATAGCCATCACAAAGGGAATTTCAGCCAACTACTAAAATTCCAAATTCAGGCTGGAGATAAAATTCTTAAAGAACATCTAAAACCATCTGCTAATAATGCATCGTATATATCGCCAAAAATACAAAATGAAATCATACATACTTGCAATGAAATAATTGTTTGAAAAATTGATTAAAAAAGTAAATTCAAGCAAACGTTTTTCTATTATGGTGGATAAAACCACAATTATTTCATTGATAAAGTAAGTCTCTACATGGGCAAAATTTGTAGAAAGTGAGGACAACAAATTCTTACTAGTTGAAATTTTTTTATAGTTTGTGCCAGTTATTTCAATATGTATGGAAGATCTAGCAAATACAATCACTAGGTTTGGATTTTAGATACATATATGGCCAAGAATATCATTTTTCTTCTGCCATATATATCAGGAGAATTCAATGGTGTACAAGCCAAAATAAGAGAAAAATTCCAATCAGCATTAAATGTACATTGCGGCCCTCATTCTCCGAATTTCATTATTTCAGACGAATGCCAAATAAAAATATTTGTGATTGCATTGAAGTCGTTTAAGAATGGTATTCACTCATGAATACTCCTAAAAGAATAGTGTTTTGTAGGATAGTATATTAGAACTGTACCCAACACAGATCTAATAAAGTGATGGTAAAATTGCTCCAACTTTTGATTCATGCTCTTTAATTAATTAGAAATTGGCATGATAAGATTCGAGTCTGATAGGCCCATTATGTTCTTTGAGAAGTTCCAATTTTGTCATTACTTTAGTTTCGAGAGAAAAAGAATATTTTCTCTTATTTTGCCCTTATCTAGGATTCTGCAATCAAGGTGCTGGACCTTATTATTGCAGTCTAACTGTGTGAAGATATTGAAAAAGAACTTGAAATGATTCACACTCGATCAGACGGTTTTCAATTCTATTTTCCTAAAATTAGAATCTGCTTTAAAAGAAATAATAGATGAGAAATATAGAATTATTCTTTCACAACTAGCAAAGAAACAAACTTGTCATTCTAATACCCCAGCAGAATCACTTGAATTTTATTTTAGGGTAACAATTTTTGGATGCTGTAATTTTATATCTTAAAGATTCACAAAACACAAAGCATTATGAGATCATTAAATATTTTAATCATATTGCAATATGGCCTTATATCTGCATTAATGAAAATAAATGAGAAATACAGAAACAAATACATTCTTCATATTAGTATTTTGACTGCAGAATATCAGCTACGAAAAAAGAAGTTACTGGCACAATGAAACAGATTAACTGCAAAAGAAGCTTTACAAGAAAGCAATGTAGATATTTTTTTGGATATCCGTAAACTTTTAAAACTCTTAGTCATCTTGCCTGTGACAACATGTACTGCTGAAAAATCTTGTTTTCAACTATGAAATATTTAAAAAAATTACTCAAGGAACAGTACATCTGAAGTTACTAAATAAGCTTGAAAAACGCATGATAGTATTTTGTAAATTGAAGTAGTAAATTGAAGAATATATTTACTGCTTTAGTTTGTAATTTATTTGATAGTATATCATTCTAAAAAGATCATTAATACATAATTTCTTTGTAAAATGGTTGACAATAAGAAACGTCTTGCAGGGAACCCATATTGGAAAGAAAAAAAAAGCTCTAAAACGACGCCAAAAATAAAAATAAAAAAATAGGCATGTATGTGCATAAGAAGTAGGCGTGTGCTTTTTTACAGAAACACATTTTGTTCTTCACAGACAGTAACACTTGAAATTTACCAGCATATGAAGATCAAATTGATTTAACTACATTTGAAAAGTATATTGAACCTATAAAAAATTTGAGCTCCACTACAACAGGTGCTACTATAGACACGAATGTCAATACAAGAAACATATCAAAAATACAATCAAATAATCAACTATCTTCATATTTAGAAAATGCTAAAGAATTGGAAACAACAATTTTCAACACAATGACATCCAAACCAAACAACTTTTCCAGATATAATATATGAAGCAGAAAGAATATTTTTCATTTTTTAAAAGTCCTCCACCTCCTCGATGTGACTATGAATTTCCAAAGGATAATTATGATGTATCTGTTTTGCAAAACTATAAGAGAAAACTTAATAATGCAAAAATATTTTAGTGTGAAATATTGGCTTGTTTATCCTTCCACAAACAATAATGTATACTGCTTTTTCTATCGTAAACTTTTTAACACAACTATTTCTATTTTAAGCAAGAGAGGTAATAACAGATGGAAACATATTAGTAATACCTTAAAATATCACGCAACATCGAAAAGCCACATGGAAACCAAAAAATCAAGGTCTGAGTTTACACACAGATTAAATTCCTGCAGAATTTCAGAAGTTCATTAATGCAGAAATAAATCATTAGAACAAAGTTCTGTTATGCTATGTTTCTGTAATTAAAATGGTAAGGAAAAGTTGCCCAGGGAATTTCAAGTTACACATGATAAACTTTATCAACATGACAATGGCAGCTTTTAAAACTAAATGAGTTACTGACTGAGTATGATCATCTGTTGGTACAACATGTACGAAGAGTTTTTTTTTTTTTTAAAGATAAAAGAAAGGCAGTCTATTTGAGTAAAATTATACAAAATGAGTTAATTAATTAAATACCTGACAACTTTAAGCAGCATTTTCCAAAAGCTGTTAATAAATCAGAATATTACTTTTTAATTTTAGATTGTATATGAGATGCAAGCAAAACTGTATAGATGATCCCAATAATTAGCTATGTTATTATCAACCGCACAGATGAAAATTCATATCAGAATATTATGATAAATGAGTTTTCTAGAATTTTTGTGCCTATAAAAAAATTTTCAGAATAGAAACCTAGCCCAGTTTATTTTAAAACAAGGATTGCCAATACATAAGAGAACAAGTGTAGAATAACAGAATTTTTATGAAAGGTTCTCATAAACGCTCCAAGCTAGCGTAAGGAGCATGAATCTGTCAGCATTCTACATCCCATGTAGCATCCATTTTGTAAATTTAATAGTAAATGATTTGATGAAATCTTCTCTGGAAATAGCCATTTTTTTAATATAGTATGAAAGGTAAGTCCTCTTATTATATTCATATAATAACAACTTAAAAATTGATGATAATAAATTTCACTGCATTTCTTTAAGAAATTTTACTGCTTTAGTAAGAGTTTTAAAATTGTAACATCTTTTCACTTACACACATAAGAATAATTAGATTGAAAAAGTAATACTTTTAAAATATGAAAATCATTTTAATATCATTAAAATAAAGATCACAGAAACATAGTTAAGATCAAGTCACATAGTGTTATTAAACAATAATACCATAATAACTAAAAATATACTTAAAAGGTTATAAAAATTATAAATGATTACTAAGAAAAAGATTTTTAAAATTTAAAACAACATACTTCATTACTGCAGCAACAGGTCCAAAAGTTTCTTCTGCACAAATCAGCATATCTTTTCTTAAATTTCCAATAAGAGTAGGTTCAAAGAAATTTTTACCCTGAGAATGAACATTACCACCTAAAACTAATTGGGCACCCTTTTCTAATGCATCTTGTACATGTCTTTCCACCTTTATAAAAATTAGAATTATGAAAAGAAATAACAATAAAGGTTACATCAGAGAATTAACAACAAATACAAGCAAAATCGTTTTGCAATAAAGGTAGGAGGGAAAACTCTTCACTAATTAATAATGTAATAAAATTACATAGTAATAATAAAAAGCCCAGAAGAGCTAAATTAAATTGGGGGGAAAAAACATTAGAATTAAAATCTGCTTATAAAAAGACATTCCCTTTTTTTAAAAAAAAAAAACAATCTTTCACAGCAGATATTTTGATCATATATTTGAAAAGCACAATGTAACTCTCAGTAACTATAGCTACAAAAGAATTTCTTAGACCTTTTGAACAAAATAAAGAACCCATACAAAAGGAATATAAAAAAAAAATTCTACAAATATCAAAGACATTCCACAAGCAGTTTTTATAAGTATTAAAATCTAACTCCAGCTGAAGAAAGCATTTCCCCCTTAAGATGAAGAAAAGTCATGTGTTAGATTCAGCTTCTTTTTTAATGATTTGCTTTTTAAATAAACTTTTTTTTAATTTTTTAGATCTTATATGGGGATTTATTCTTTAAAATCTACATGTCATTCATGTTAAAAAAAACCTAGAATCTAAATCAGATAAAAAAAAAAATTCCAAATCTAGCCTTGTATTCTACATTAAATTAAATTAGTTAATAATTTACTATCATAATTTTTTATTGTATACCTGAAATCTTAAGCATTCCTTAGAACAACTCAAAGACAATCTGTATCTGAATCCATATCCATCTGTATAACAATCATATGTAAAAGACATCTAAAAATGCATTTTGACACTTCCAAAAAAAACTATTGAAAGAATGATAAATATACCACTTAAAAATATAATTAATGAAAAAATTGTTTGAAGCATATAATTCATCAAAAATCAAACTTTATATCTTGTAGGTATTATGAGTATTTAAAGCAAATTGTTGCTAATTAGTAATTTTTAGTAAATTGTTGCTAAATTTGTTTAGAAGGCAAGAAAAAGTTTTTTTTTTTTAAGTAAAAAAACTGTACAAATTTTAATCTTCGCATAAGGTATTTTAAAATAAGTCATTAAAAATATTTAAGAGTTTCATACAATTCATAAATTTTTTCCACATCAGAAAAAGTTATCAGCCTTAAAAAATTGACTTAAAAAGTCAAAAGAATAATTTTGGATTTTATACAGAATGGAATTCATCGCACTTCAAAAATAAACAACAAATACATAGCATTAATAAAAGCAATATATAAAAACCCCGAACTTATTTACCTACAATTATATTAAATCTTTGAGTTCTTTTATATAAGGTTTTATAAAATTTGCTAGAAATTTGTACCTTTACATTTTTTATATCATATCTAAAATTTATTTAGCATGGAATAATAAATATGCAAACTTTTTTCCAAAATGAAATTTAGTAACTAGCTTCTAGTTTTTTCAGTCATTTTATGAAAAACATGTTATATTTCTTCAAAATCATGACTTTATTTTCATTTCCAACTAATTTAAAAAAAGAAGACAATATAAAGGGATTTGTTCAGTGATTAGTTAATTACCTCACTCTAACATACTGAAATTAAATGAAATATGAATTGCAATATGTAATTCAAATGAAACATTGTAATGATTCTGAAGTATGCAAAAAAAAAAAAAAAAAAAAACATTTTAACATTTTATTTCAAGATCATTTTTTTAACTTGTCAAAAAAGATATAAATTTGTTCAATTAAAAAATTTTTAAGTTATGTAAAGTCATTTTCAATAACATTCAAAAAAGTTTAATGCCACACATGGCTAGAGTCTCAAAAGACTAGTATACTTTCAATTTAAATAAACCTTAAAAACAGAGACATTTTAATTAGTTGTGATGTAATTAAGAACAAATCAATTCATGTTTCATAATTTTTAGTAAAATTGGTATCTCCTTAGACATGAACAGAGAAAAGATCGCATTCAAATACTGGATTAAACATGGTGCATGAAAAACACTTTTAAAAATGCCTTCTTGAGCTGGTACAAAAAAAAAAAGGACAAAACATTTTCATTTAGATATTCAGCACTTAGCAAATAAATTATAAGGTAATATATCTAACAAGATTCACTTTATACTCAGCTTTAAATATCATAATTGTTTCATGGTATTATTGAAAAATTCATTGGTATAACCAGAAAAATAAAATCTAAGATAACTTTATTAACCAGATTTAAAAATTAAAAATATTTTTTTTTTTAAATTTCCAGACTGATCTGAAATAATGTTATATATATACATGAAGTCTGTCTGGTACAGTAAATATATACTTTCATTCCTGTATATAATTGAGTATAATAAAGGCATACATTATGATAAACATAACATAATGTATTTGTTCACTTATAAATTTTTTTTAATCCTTAAATTTAACACAAATCACTTATTACTATCTAAAATTCCAAAATTTTGTGCTATTGCAATGTAAAATACTGTACTTATCATATGTCCTACAACTCTCCCTTCAGAACTGCTACTTGTGTTGGTAAAAATCCCAGAACATCTACATCTAATATAATTTTATCCTGCAATCTGTCCAGTAATATATAATTCTATTTCATTGTTTCATTCGATTGATTATAAGAATTGCCAAATTTTCATCTCTTACTCAAAGTTATATTTAACTTACTAAATACATATCAAAGGGGGGGGGTAATTTTTCACAAATTTTAGTTTTTATCTCAATATTTTTTCCAATATTCAAACTAGTTTTCTTCACTCATTTGGTAAGATATTATCAGTTCCAAAAAATTGCAGACAATAATTTTCACGAATAATGCATAAATTAGAACCTTTCACATATTTTTTTATACACTCTATCAATCATATTTAAGATATTAACAAGTTAATTATATTAAAGTAATGATCCTTCAGAAATTACCTAAGATTTAGTTATTTTAGGTATTTTGATAGTAGAATTTTAAATGAAATCTTTCTCCTGCATTACTTTATTTTTTTAAAAACATTTTTGTGACATATATTTTAATTACATAATTATTTATTTAGTAAATGTAATTATACAGATATATGACTTTCATACACAATAACAAACCCATAACAAAAATAATTGCAATGTACAGTTATATTATAAAAATTAATTATTGCTGTTTCATAATGAATTATAAATAAACTTTAAACTGTCTATCAGCATTACTGGTCACATACTTATTTACAATAACTGATAATTTTGGAAACAAACCTTTTTGACAGCATTCTCATTAATAAGGGGACCAACTGTTACTCCAGGTTGAATCCCCTCACCAACTTTCAGTTGATTTTGCATAGCTTTTGCCAATTCAGCTATGAATTCTTCATAAATTCCTTCCTGAACTAAAATCTTGTTTGTGCAAACACATGTCTAAAAACAGAAATCACAGGAAATAATATAAGTAATGCAACTTACTTAAATGAATCCAAACATTATTTCTTAAAAACTGGACAAAACATTAAAAAGTACAAATGTATTTATAGAATGCAATTAAGGTTCAAAGAAAATATTTCTTTTTAAAAAACTGAAGTTAATTTTCAACAAACCTGGCCTGAATTCCTAAATTTTGAAACCATTGCTCCAGCTACAGCTTTAAAAACGTTGGCAGAATTGAAAACTATAAAAGGTGCATTTCCGCCTAGCTCTAATGAAACTTTTTTGACAGTTGATGCAGAATGTTCAAGTAGCAGCTATGAAATAAATATAAAACTAGAATGAGCATGTTAATAGGATTTTAAATTATTCATTGTCACAAATAACAGGAAAACATTCGATTTTGGCACCTTGAATACTTTCCTTCAAGTATGTTACAGTGCATTTATAAAATTAAGCTTTGTATACAAGAATAAAAACTTTTACAAGCAAGATTATGAAATCATACATATAAAAATCATGATACCACAACATGAAACTATTTATGTATTGTATTTACCAACAATAAAAGTGAATATGAATTAACAGAATACTTACTTTACCAACTGATGTTGATCCAGTAAAGGATATAGTAGCCACATTCGGATTTTCACACAATCTCTTTCCAATAGATGGTGTACTACTTTTAGAAGAAGTAACAACGTTAATAACACCAGGAGGAGCTCCTGCTTCTTCAGCTAACTGTGCAATAGCTAAAGCAGACAAAGGTGTATCTTCTGCAGGTTTAATCACACAAGTACATCCTGCTGCTAAAGCAGCAGCAACTTTTCTAGTGATCATTGCATTGGGGAAATTCCACTAAAATTTTCAAATAAATCTAATTAAATATACTAGAAAATCAAATATATATTTGATAGCAGAAATACATAAACATTTGTCCCTTGAGCAGTATAATAACCCCCTTGGTTTGATAGTGTCACCTTGTGTTGCTATAAAATATTTATCTCATCAATGGGCTTAATAAAATTGACTTATGCTTCAAGTCAGAAAGTAAAGATAATTTTTCTAACTACAAAAGAGTTTCTGAAGAGTTCGATACTAACTTAAGACTATAAATGCTGAAAACAGTGATATTAATCTTCAAGTAAATCTGACATATTAAAAAAATTAAGAACATTGCAAAATTTGACTTTTCTTTCAGGTGCCCCCCCCCCCATCTTCTTCTTCTTCGCTGAAAACACAGTTGAATAAGCCTAAACTAGTTGACAAGGCCAAAAGATGGAGTATAAGTGTAATAATTTAGTGAAAGCAATTTAATGAAATTGAAAGAAGGTATTCTAGGGTAAAAAAAATTAAATACTTTCTAAATACAATGTAAGGCTCTTTGGGCCATGATGAATTTGAGAATACCAAACAACTCGAAAAAATGTGGCCCTATAATAAATGATGCCGTAAACCCGCACCACACAGTGACCTTTGCAGGATGAAGTGGTACTTGTTGAGTTGCAAGTGGATTGTCTGTTGCCCATATTGGGCATTTCTGTGCATTGACATATCCTGTCAGATGGAAATGGGCTTCGTCTATCCACATAATTTTCCATGGTCAGTCATTGTCCACTGCCATGCGAGCAAGAAATTCTAAAGCAAAAGTCTCTCTTGCTCGCAGGTCAGAAGAAAACAACTCCTGCACATGGCTAATGTTGTAAGGATAGCAATAAAGGATATTTTGCAGAATTTTATGCACCTTGCACACAGGCCTGTCCAGTGTTCGGGCAATTCCCCGTGCACTGCACGGTTGCACACCATCGTTCGATTCTTTCTGCACTGCTGTTGCCACTTCTTCAACGACCATTGAATCAATTTTTTTCCTCCCTCTACCAGATTGCACATCAAAAGAACCTGTCTTTTCAAATTTCTCAATCACTTTCTCCAGACCATTGGCAGTCATCAGTCCAATGCCCTTTTTAATACCCTTGAGTATCCGGAACTTCTGCAGAGCTACAGGTACATAGTCATTGTTCTTGTAAGAAAGCTTTACAAGCAGAGCGCGGTCCTTTAGTGAGACAGTCATGGCGAACTTCTCAGATACAAAACGAAGAAAAGCTGTGTACCAGGCATTTTTATAACAACTGAATTGAGTTGTACACATGACAGGTACTTTTATTTACATATTCTGATGCTTTCAGTGCCATCTGTTGCTAAAATTTGGAACTAATTTTTCTTATGCCATACATTTTCCCCCTTCTTCAATAATATTCCGTTCAAATTTGACGTCATTCTGGTCGTTCTTTTTTTACACCATTTTGAAACTTCAACTTTAATTATAATCACCCTGCATAAAAAGTTAATCTGCAATAATTATTGATATACATTAGATACTGAAGATTGCAGTGAGTTATCAGTACTTAGTAGGGTATCATTTATTTTTTATTACAGCTTCACATGGATGTTTCATTGAGATGACAATACTTTTAAACCCCCTTTCTTCATTATTATGTGATGCCAAGAAACAATTATAGCCTCAATTAATTCCTTTTTATTTGATGATGACCTTATTCGAAAAAGAGTTTTCAAATGGTGCCACAAGTTTTCGATAGGATTCAGGTCAGGACTGTTTCTAAACCAGGGCAACAATTCAATGCTCTTTATACAAAACCACTCTTTCGATAATTTTGCTATGTGGCAGGGAGCAGAATCCTGCTGAAAAATAAATGAAACATTTTTTTGAAACAGATCCCCAATGGCAGGTAGAAATTTTGGTTCTGGAATAGAGTCAATTTATTTTCTGGCATTCAGCATCCCATTGATGACATGAAGACGATCTATACCATCTGTTGACATGCATGATCAAATCATAACAGTAAGTAGGTTTCTTCACAGTTGCCTGACTGCAGTCAGAATGTATCTCTTCTCTTATTCCATGTCTTACATATTTTCGCCCATCACTACCGAATAACGATATTTAGTTTCATCGCTCTATATAACTTTTGACCACTGATCATCTGACCAATTAAAGTGTTCTTTTACCTACTGTAGTCTTTTTCTGGGCTGCTGCAAATTGGGATAAGGCTTTTTTTGTGGAATTTTACCTCTTAGTCCAACATCTGCTAACCTTCTGATTGTTCTTGAACCTACATTAATACCAGCATCATTCAGATAACTTCAGATGGCCATTGATAACATTCTTCTACCTTGGAGATATAGTCTTTTTATCCTTCTGTCATCAACAAATGTGGTGCACCTTTTTTTGGCCTTTTTCCTGCTTTGTTTTATATGGAATTTGTCTCCTGATACCATAAGTAAAACATTCAGACTCCAGATGTAGTCACTGAACCGCCCACCTGTCTTGCAATTTCAGCAAAGGAAAGACAAATTCCTCGTAACACAATAATCTTACATCTCTTCTATGTGTACAATCTACTCTTTAATTTGATGTCATGGCTACTTGACTAAGAATTAAAAAATTTTACAACAATTCCTATATGTAATATGATTACAAAAGTCTCCTCTCCCTCTTCCACATTACAAAGCACAATAATGACTTGTTCCAACTGAAAACATGTCAACTTTTGCTGGCATCATGTTTACAGTGGGAACAAATCATTTGATTAGTTCCCAAGCCATTATGGACATTTGATTGGTTCCCAGAACAAGTACAGTGTTTGGCTATAAAAGTTAGACATTACAAACCACTTCGAACTGTGTTTGTTTCTTAGATTAAAATACATATAACTTTTTTTTTATATAAAAAATATTTGAATTTTGTTTTTTGAATTGAATTCAGTATAAAATTCTTTTTAAAATGATGTATACCACTTTGTATTTTGTGAAATGTGACATTTTTTATGAGCATACAAATTTAAAAATCATAAAAATTTTCAAAGCTGTCCACAATTTTGGCCACCACTGTATATATCTGAATATGTACTGCATATTAAAATTTGAAATATAGACTGTTAAAAACATTATCTATTAAATCATTCCAAAATATATGCATCTGTAATGAGAGAAAAAAAAATTCAGAAGTGAATTAACTATGTTAATTCATTCACACAATAATTAAAAGCAGTTTGATTATTGTCAGTGATACATTTTTGTGCCATTGCAATGAAAATTGCCCAAGTAATTAGAAGTGCCTTCTTTCTTATGATTGTACATTGTTTTTTAAAATTTTCAGCAGTTAAACCTAAAAAAAATTCTTTAAGGTATGAAGTTTTCTTTGAATTTCAAAATATGAATGGCATGAAATTGAGAACGGTTTTACTTTAAAATTAAATTTTTAATTCATCAAGTTTTCTAATTCTATTCTATATAAAACTGATATCCCAAATTCTGATTTTGAGATGAAAGAAAAAATTTTAAAAAATAAAGGAAAAGTTTATTTTTCAAAATATATTTACCAGTTTAGTTTATTTTGAATAGTTAAAAATACATAAAGAAAGTAAGACATTACAAATCTTTTTTTCAATTTAAATGAAAGGATAATTAAAAATATGGTTTTCCAGGTTCATGACTTTTTTTTTTTTTTTTTTTTGTTTCAACAGTTCACAAAATAACTAAAATATTCTTTCAATTTGATTAAATGAAAACGATTTTTGCTCATACATTTTTATCTTAAATGAATAAAAATAAGTATTAAAAATTGATGATGACCATATTTTCATAAAGTAATTTAAATTATATACAATTCTATTCATCTACAATGATAAAGAAATATCCGTAGCGTGTTTGGGAAATTACAATTTTATGATTATCTAAATGCAGATATCATACAAAAGTTTAAAGTATTAAAGTAAATAGTGAAAACACTGTTATTTGGCATAACACATTTGCTGTCATTACAAACATACCAAATTACAAAACTAAAATTTATAAGGAGGAGAGAAACATTAATATAGCAAAGCAATTAAGATTTATCAGATTTTTTTAAAAAAATCTTACTGGAGTTATAATTCCAGCTACTCCAACTGGCTCACGCAAAAAAAACATTTGTTTGTTTTTAAATGGTGAGGGAACAATATCACCATAAATACGTCTTGCTTCTTCAGAAAACCATTCAAAAAATGAAGCTCCATAATTTATTTCACCAATAGATTCAGCTAATGGTTTTCCCTATAAGATACAAACCAAAAAAATATCATTTAAAATATAAATAAAGCATTTTAAAAGAGAAATTGTTTTTTTTTTCTTGACTAGTTCTTATAAATTTCCTAATAGCAATAAAAATGCTGATCAGCACATAAATAAGTAAAAACTAACAATTCGAAAAAATTGTTCCTTCCTCATCTTTTATTGAAGGTTTGTTACGATTTCATACTCATGTCATAATGTTTAACTTAAACCAAATATTTTAAGCTTTATATTTTTAATAAAGGATTTATACCAATGCAATGTCACAAGAACTTTTTTTTTATCAAACTTTAAGCATATCTTAAAGCAAACATTTTGAACACTACGATGAATCATATTAGCTATAATCTAGCAAATTTTGTTCCTCATTTGAACTTTTCAAAGAGAGATTGTAAATAACTTTAAATGCCCTAAATCTAAGAAATGTTATATCATAATGCTGTAGAATATTATATTAAATCACAAACAAAATATTTAGAGTAGTAGCTCTTAAACTGTGATCAAGATACTTTTTGTGAATAATAAATGTCTTTCAAGAGGCATGCAAGCAGCTAAAAAGGAGAGGCACCCCAATAACACAAGAAAACCTTCCCTGAGAAATGAAAACATGGGAATATCAAGATGAGGTTTGATTCCCACAATAGCTTTGTGAGGAAAGGGATATCAGTTCAATTATTTAGACAAAAATAGGTGATATGTAAAATGATACTAATTTTGCTTCCAGTATCTAGAAAGAATTACTGATAATTCAACAGGGTGATTGACATGATTTCTAAGTGAATTGTCAAATTAATTTTTATTGTTCGAAAAAAGATGCCTAGAAATCCTTAAATTTTTCTTCCCAGTTATATACATCAAATAAAAAAAAATTTAGAAACACTTCATTTTCTTTATCTCCCTTACATACCTATTATGACAAAGACTGGTTTAATTATGATTGTTCTTCAAAATTCATTTTAAAAATTAATTTGTTGCAATATGCTCTGCTTTTCAAACATAATTTAATCTATTTTGAAAGTTCTTTCAAAAATTCTTTAATATATATCAGTACATATAATAAGACTTCATTTGAATATCAAAGTTTTCTGGAATTTTTGTCCATTCATATTGCATACTTATTTCTTATAGAAATTATAAGAGTGAGCCTAATTATTTTTACAGTTTCATTGAATGTTTCCAATATGTGAAGTGAAATTAACATGCAATAATTAGATTAATTTATTGTGCTGAGGGAAAAAAAGCCATCCTAAAAATTGAAATTTACTACTGATTCAACAGAATAACAAGGTATTTACTTCCTCTGTTAATTACTTTAAAAATAACAGCAAATCAAAACCTTTTTAATTTATGACATGCAAATTTATCCATTCACAAAAAATGGGGAGAATTTTAAATTCCAATGGAAAACAAATTTTTTATTTAATCTCAAAAATTTTAATTTATGTAGATATTCATTCTAATGGTATACAAAGACTCAAATAGATCTCTAAAATATATTTATCAATACCTTTAATTTTTTGTTTTAAATTTTGATTTTCCTCATTTGACTATTGTTTATGAAAATATTTTCCTCAATTTCATGGTGTTGATGATTTCAGCATTTGTGAAATTAATGTATGTTTGAAAGTTTAAATTATTTTTCAAAGAATTTTTTGGAAGTTAAAACAGAAGTAAAGTAAAAAATAAGTTAAGAAAAGGAGATAAAAAATTCAATTCAATAATTCAGTGATTTTTAATTCCATTCAAGACAATAAACATATTGACTTACAAGCTTTATTATTTTCAATCTGAACAATGTTAGTTATAAAGAATGGAATAATGAATGGAAAATGAATAGTTTGTTTTGAATTAAAAATCATAATTCTGTTTCCCCCCCCCCCTCCTTATACAAGAAATTTTTAAATTTCTTTTGGAATTCACCCCACCACATACTTATCAAAGAATGTCTTTATATCCATAATCTTTTTAGAAATTTCCATTCATTACATTTAAAACTGTACCTCTGATTAAAAGATCCATTCTGGTACATGAAGCATAAAATCTCAATATGAAACAATATAAACACAACTTCCAGAAGATCATAATAGAAACATTATAATAAATGCATGCGTCCTTAGAAAAAGAAATCAATTATTACACATAAGAATATGTATTTTTTGCATTTAATTTTCAAAAAATTACCAAGTGGTATTAGTTAAGCTACCAGATTTCTATTTTCATTCAATAGCAATGAATTGGAGACTTCATTAAAATATAAATTTAATAAACTGAATGATAAAGATATGGTAATTTATAAATGATATTTGGATATAGCTATAGATTAACATATTTTATATATAACTGCAAGTTACACACAGTAATTATAGATTTAAATATAAATTCAAAGAATTAGCAAAAAGTTACACAAAGAGCACATTAAAAAAAAAAATTTCTCCACTGATTAATTGAGGCAGATTTTGGAACAACAAAGGCAACTATCCCTCTTCTGGTAGCATAAATTTAGACACAAACCATCAATTAAAAAAAAAATAGCTCCTGCAGCTTTTAGATTACATAAATGCAAATCCTATGAAGACAGCTCAACATATACATATAAATTTTATGAATATTGTGATAATTTGATGATAAATAAATAAAACAAAGATCTAAGATATTTTATTTTAAAAAATTACACAAAGTACATTAAGATATAATTTTATAAACAATTTCACAATAAAACAGCATAAACAAAATGAAACAATACAGGTATCTACAATCTAAAATATCTAGAAATGTTTAAATGACATAAAAAATATCAAATTAAATTCTAAATGATGTACACACCACCTTGTATAAGCAATATTTGGTATTGGATTCAAAAAGATAAAATTACAATAAGAAAAAAAGAACAATAAATAAATGTTAGCTTTTCAAACATAAAAATGACAAAATTGTACAGATTATTATTTATTATTATATAAGTAATAATAATATCGTCCACTTTCAAAACTAGAGCTTTTTTAACTTTATAAATAGTATTTACCTATTCCACTGTTCACTCCAAAATAAAAAATTTGTGTGAGCATTATTAAAAATTAAGTTTCACTAAAACATATAAACAATTAACATATAAACTACCAACACAGTCTTGTATAAACAAAAAAAAAGTTTTATTTACAAAATTTCTTTGGAAAAAAATCATTTTCTATGAAATAAAAAAAGTTAAAAAAATACTTAAGCTATTTTAAATCCCAAATATATTTAAAACTCATTCTACTTACACCTTCTAATGTTATTATATGGGCTAACCTTTCACTATTTTTCATCTGTAACTCAAACATTCTTCTTAAAAATGTTGCTCTTTCCTAAATGTAATTATATTCATATTAATGACTCATCATGAATCTATATATATAACTATATATACACACATACACATATATACATGAGTATATACATATATACACTCAAGGACAAAAAAAATTAGCACACCAAGAAATAATTGCGGGTTCTTAACAAAACTTAGCATAAAGGTACATGTCGGGGAGATATGCAAATTATTAGAAATGCAGCATGATTGCGCATTACGTATAGCCGAAATAGGGCGTTTAACGTCGTTCTCCATGGAGTATAAAACAGGTAACCAAAGCTTGTTTGAGTGTGCTAAATTGTTTACAAAGGAAGAGCTGAGGTAGACAGGCCATTACGCCATTTTCGCAGATAATATGAGTTGATAGGGGGAGAATCAGCAGCAGCAAGGCAAGTAGCTCGTCAATTAGGCCGCTCTGATTGTGTTGGGACCAGTGGATCCAAGAGATGTCATTTACACAAAGGCCAGGCTCAGGACGCCCTAGACAGACCAGTCATCGAGAAGACCGCCACAACGTAAGAAATGCCTGCGTACAGCCAACTGCTTCATCGGCCGCCATCCAGGCACAGGTAGATCCTTTATTAGGGGGCCCTGTCTTATCGAACTATACGAAGGTGCCTGGCTGAAAGACATTTGGGATCGTGGCGCCCATTACATGTGCTGCCCTTGACGCCCACCCATCAACGCCTCCGTTTGGAGTGGTGCCGTGCACGAGGAAACAGAACTGCAGCGCACGAGGAAACAGAATTGCAGCGGAATGGAACCAGGGACGAATCCAGATTCAATCTCAGCAGTGATGACAATCGCGTTCGTGTGTGGATACACCGTGGTGAACGCCTCAATCCTGCCTCTGCTTTACAGCGACACACCGCTGGTGTGATGGTATGGGGTGCCATTGCCTACAATACACGGTCAACCCTAGTATTGATCAGTGGCACCATGACAGCCCAGCGGTATGTCCATGACATCCTGCAACCACATGTGTTGCCCCTCATGCAACGGCTTCCATTAGCCATTTTTCAACAATGCTCGGCCTCACACGGCAAGGGTGTCACAAGATTGTCTCCGCACTGTTACTACCCTTCCTTGGCCTGCCCGATCCCCAGATTTGTCTCCAATCGAGCATATCTGGGATCATTTGGGATGGAGAGTTGGCATCCCACGAGTTTGAACAAACTAGAGGCAAGGTTACAGCAAATATGGAACAAAATGTCGCAAGACATCATTCAGAACTTGTATGCCTCAATGCCCGATCATATTGCATTGTGTATTCGCGCTACAGGGGGTTCAAAAGGATATTAAATCCTCCGTTCTTTTGCCTTTTTCTCTGAAATAAATTATCCTTTTTCTTTGATTTTCTAATTTACTTATATCAAAGTAGTCAATTTTGTATGTAAAATTTCGTTTCATTTTGATGACTCCTCCTTGGTGCGCTAATTTTTTTGTCCATGAGTGTATATAAATACATATGTATTTATATGTATTTATATACATATCTACGCGTTTATATATATACAAACAAAGGGTGTTCAAATGAAAAGGTACGAAACAACACTGTTAGTATAAATGAAGACTTTATTCAAAGTATACACTTTAGCCCTAGGCACAATGATCCCATTTATTAATGAGCCGAAGGATTCCTTGTTCCCAGAATTCCTGTAGTCGTGATGAGACTCAGTCCTTCACAGAGTCCTAGAGTTCAATACCCGAGTTGGAGCCCTTAGCCTTCTTTTTTTTTCAGGGAACCATACACAAGCAAATCACAGGGCAACATGTCCAGGCTGTAGGGCAGATGGTCAAGCTGTTCTCACTTGAACTTGGCCCGTGCCACGTGTATGATCCTGGATTCGTTAGGATGCACGTTATCATGAAGCAGAACCTCACCCTCCGTAAGCAACCTCAGTCTTTTATTCTTGATGGGCCTGCGTAGGCTTCAGAGTGTCTCACAGTACATATAAGAGTTAATGGTTCTTCTGTGCTCGAGGAATTTAACAAGTAGCAGACATTGGATGCCGAAAAAGACGATGAGCAACACCTTGCCTGCTGACGCCACAGATTTGAACTTTTTAAAGGGAGGTGATGATGCATGCTTCCACTGCATACTGTCTCGCTTTGTCTTTACCTCATATTGATGGCACCAGCTCTTCATGGTACTGAAACAAATGTTGAAGTGCTAGCCCCATATGCAGATCCTTTTGCTGGTCGGTGAGCTGCTTCGGAACCCATTGCAAACACACCAATAACATAATAAAGTGACACGCCAATAACTTCTCACTCGGTTATCTACCTCGTTGATGAGATCGGCCCTGATGACTGAATCTGTCTGGCCTGGTCTCAGGTCATCAATCAAACTCTCATAGCCTGCATGAAAACAGACATTCCATTTTCTCACTTACTTGTTGGACACACACAGTCTTCCCCATATATGGTCACCCTCCGGTGATGAATAGTGGCCAGTTTAACACCTTCTGTTGTCAGAAATTAGATAACGCCTTGCTGCTCCTCAATCATCGAATTTTTTAATGTTAATGCCATCAAGTACTCACACACACTGCTGCATCAATTGGACGGCACTCTTTACAAGAGCCTCTGCTCTATCCTGTACACTCTGCTCTATCCTGTATCTGCTATATGGGTACCCACACATACTCCAATCCACACCGGAGACTCCATTCCCATCCCTAAATATCTTGCTACATTGTCCCATAGAAGCATGGGCAAATATGTTAATGGTTATATTGTTACGACATTTCGTTCCTTTTCATTTGAACACCTCTTGTGTATATATATATAAAACCTGTGCATATATATAAATATAGGTTTTCACTCAAACTAAAATATTCAAGAACTTTCAAAATGAATATGAAATTGAAAGATTGTTTCCAATTTGGTAGCATTTTAATTTCTCATCGACAAACAAAATTTTAATAGTACATATTCATTCAATAAAAAAACTCTTTACATATACAATAGCACCACCAATGAGGGACACTTCTCTTTAAAAGTCAATTTAGTTGGACTTAGTCCCTTCAAATAGGGAGATCTTAATGTATTTAACAAAATCCACTTAATATTACTAAAGTTCATAATAGGGCAAAGACAGTGACCTATGGGAAGTAGGCCTTTTAAAGAAAAGCAAACTTTGAAATTTTTGTTTTGAGAGCCTTCAGTGAAAATACTATGAATGAAGATGAATTGGTTGAGCTTGCCAAAATCAGTAACAGTGATCAAATGCAAGATTATTTAGAAATCCATGAAAACTGGTGTAGTGAAGACTACAATGAAGATATAAAATCTTTTACTTCAACTGTATTGATGAATGGGAACTTTAACAAAAATAGATTGAAAAGCTGTGAGAAAGACGAAGAATGAAAGGAAAAGTGAGACATAAAAACTATACAAATGCCTTAAATACACTTTCCAATCAAAAACATTCATGATTAACTGTTGGTGACAATGTAGGACTTAAGATCACCATTGACTTTAATTTCCATGCGGGAAAAAATGCTTGCAATACACAAATTTTCAAACAAATCCATGTAACAGATTATTTTCAATAAAATTCTGTAAGCACAAAACTCTATTGTTCAATTCATGCATTTTTGCAATAAATTAAACATTTAATTAAGATTTTTCCTTATTAAATAACTTCAAATTCAAATAAATACCAGTGATTATGCAACTCATTTATATATCATTTGCTTAAAACTTGATGCAACCTGAATTTCTAATCATATTACATATTTAGTATGTATTCTCTGAAAAATGGACACCTCTATTTAACGGACAAAATGTTAGATCTGGTGGGTATTCTTTATCGAGGGTACTACTGTCATTCAATAGAGAATTAGTTTGAAAGAATTCAAAAATTTAAGTCATTTACACATATCACTCGATAATGAAATCTTAAAATCAACTAATTTTCTACAGTCCGTTAAAATGATGATGTTCACAAGTAGTTAAACAAATTATTCCTGTTCGCAGAAAATGCAAAATCAAACATCACAAACACATATTAATGTTTATCTACATATTTATTTTTAAAAAAAATCAACTTCATTATTTTAAGAAATATTTTAAGAATCTATGGTTTGCATTAATACACAAACATTGTATTTCCCACAAAGTATTTATTTTATTGATTTTGGTTTGATTTGGTTTTATTAAGGTTGCACTAGAAGCAACACCAGGGCTATTGGCGACGGACCTTGTAATTTTGAACCTCGGTCAAGTGACTAAGACAACATCCAAGATGGTACCTTCTATTCCATTTTTCCATGCCTATTCCTAGTGTCCTAGAACTGGTGGGTGACCACATTCTAGTCTTACCTGCCCACCGTAAGACTAGGATTGGTTTTATTAATGTCACACTAGGAGTAAATGCGAGGTTTATTGGCGATGGACCTTGTAATTTTGAACCTCAGTCAAGTGACGAGGATGACACCTGAGCTGGTAGCCCCCTCTCCTAACTTCCACAAAACACCAACAGGAGGATTTTGAGCCCCGACATATTTAATGTGCATCAGCACCAGCTACACAGCAGGTCTTTAGTGGCCAAGGCTCAAACCCACGACACAACGAAAACCACCAGCCATGAGTCTGAAACCATGACCACTAGGCTACCACGGCCCCATTTATTCTATTGAACTACATTTTCTTCTACAGATTTTAAAGAAAAAACTACCTTTGCTGTTACATTCTTCCATGTTTTAAATGCTATGCATGCAGCTTCAACAGCTTCATTAGTTTCAACAATACTGCAATCAGGTACATTTGCAATGGTATTCCCATTAGCTGGATTTAAAACCTACAAAAAATATTTTTAAAAAATAAATGAAACCATTTTATAGTGTTTTAAATACTGTAGAAATCAAATTTCTCCATCATAGTATATATATTTCTAGTTTTTCAACAAAATAGCTCTTTAATGTCAACTAAAATTTAAACTAAAATATCGATTGCATTCAGCTTTATCATTGCATTAAGGATCAAGTTCTTGAGGTAAGTTTGCTTTTACCAATTATCTTTACAAACCTTTCCACTTTACTTCAAATGAATCATTTTAATTTAAACTATGTTTTGATCATATTATTTATTTTCCACTGATAAACAAGCAACACACTAGGCATTCTTAAGATTAAAAAAAAGTTATAAGCAAAGTTTTGCGAAGAACAGATTCGGCCACCCAAGGTGCCCTTTAATAATTACTATTAAATTATTGAATTAAATATAGGAATTAAAGGAAATGATGAAATATCAAGAAATAGACAATAGTAAACTTTTCCGATATAAATATTAAAGGAAATGATACATTATTAAATAGAATATGTTAAAACTAAATGTAATTAAAATTTAAATCAAATGAAAAATAATTAAATTGAATATTATATCAGCTACATGTAAATAAAATTAAAGCAAAAGATAAAAATATCTTCAAAAGTTATCTAGTATGCCAAAAGTGATCCAACTAAAACAATAGCCTCTTGGGTGGCTAAAAAGTCATGAAATCAAATCTTGTCATTATAACAACAATCAGTTAAATTGATATTAAAAGAATAAAAGAAATATTTATATTCTTAGTTTAGGATTTAAAGTAAAAAAATAAGATTCAAAAAAAGTCAAGATTAAAAGTTACTTGGATTATTTAATTAAAAAGCTATGCTTAAGCAAAGAACTCTTGTTAGAAGTATAAATTTATAACTTCATTTGAAAAGTCAATATTTATTTCACATAAATTTATTCTTAAAAATATCATATTAATTTATAATAATATTCTCATCTGTGCTTCTCCTCCATTGCCTTTAATATAATGACATATAGCATTATAGTCTTATTCATTCAGTAATTAAATTTACTTACAGGAAATGTTTTTCCACTATTTGCAGAGATCCACTTCCCATTTATATAGGTTTTGCCTTCTGGTATAGAAAAACTATACTTTCTTTTACATGCTAGAATAATGTACTTGAACCTACACTAAATACGTAAAACAAAAAATAAATAAATAAACAGAAGCAACAATAATAGCATATACCAAAGTCATACACTAAAATTTTGCAAGAATCAATAATATCAGAAGGAATCAAACTCTAAAAGCTTGCATAGAATTATATTTCAGATGTACCTAATATATTTTTAAAAAATATATATAAATATTCTAATATAAATAGCAAGTTCAGTTTGTTTTACAAATAATCAAGTGAACAAAACTTACAGTTTTTCTAAAGTAGTTTAAAAATTATTGCTTCTCCAGTTAAAAAATTTCTAAATTCAACACAATTAGTTCAACAGTACATGAATTAACATTAATTAGTAAACTGTCAATAAATAAAATGCCATTTTTTTCGAAGATAAAATTATTTTTAACAAAGGTTGCAAAAAAATTTATATATATATATATATATATATATATATATAACACATCGATCAATAACTCCCGAGTCTAACATTGAAAACAACATTTTTTTTGCAAATTTTTTTTTTATTCATCAATATAACACCTTTTGTTAATCACCTTTTAGGGTGATACAATCGTTCCAATGCTTTTCCAAATTTTTTTTTTTTTTTCCCGCAAGAAATCTTTTTTGTTGCGAGTAAATAGCGATAAACAGCTTTCTGAATCATCGACTCGTTGCTGTTTTTGTTCCATCAAAAGCAATCGCGGCACCCACTTGGAAAAAACCTTTTTCACTTCACTTCAAAAAACCTTTTTCCTGGTCCGATCGACTTAAAATTTTGACACGTTTCAAGCAAAGGTTAGTACTCTAGAAAGATCTGGTTACTGGTTTACTACGAGCACCATCTCTGGGTTAGTCTCGGGAGTTATTGATCGATGTGTTATAATATATATATATATATATATATTACTTTTAAGCTATCAACACAATTTTAAGGGGAAAAATCTATAAAAATATATATAATATGCAATTTAGCAAGTTCTATAACATCACTTGTAGCAAATTTATTTTTACAACCCAAATGTTAAAATAACAAACTATGAATTCAATTAATTTTAAAGAATAAATACATCAGGAAATAAACCATAAATCTTTACAAATTAAACTAGAAATTTCAATTAATTCCATAAAATAGATTAAATGTTCATGAATTCATGAAATGTGATGAATTCTAGCTGAAAATTTTAAAAATCTTAAGAAATATATGTAAAATATAAGCAACATTCAGAATTTAGCTATCATATACATCTCCATAACATATTTCCCTTCTACAAATGGAAAACTTGTTGAATTTAGAAGGGCTTATGTAATTTTATGTAAGGCTTATGTAAGTCAAAAGTAAATTTATTTTTAGAGAAAGAGTTTGTTAAAAATCTCGAAAATACATCCTACTAATGAGAGTATAAGAATAACACAACATAACTAGTCATAAGTAAAATAGTAAATTAAATTTATAAATAAAAAAAATTTGGATGAGACATATTTTAAAGAGTGAAAGCAAAAGTTTAAAAATAAGGCTCTAAAGAGGGATTGAGTTTTTCTAAAAAGAGATACACAAACATTGCTAGGACCCATCGGTACATTTGTAATTATATAAATATGACTCTATGGAGCTTTGTATATGCTGAATATTTAAAATAAATTCATTTTCATGATATGTTACAATTAATTTTTCATCTCTCCTTATAATAATCAATTTGATAAGTGGTCTCAAAGTAATAGTTTCAAATTATATCTATTTTTAAACAAAAAAAAATTCTCCAAATCAGATACATCAGCAATTAATAGGCAATCAGAATATTTAAACGAATACCAGATGTTACAAGAGTAAACCACCAAATGAAATATATTCATGTTTCCCAAACTAGTAAAGTATTATATTTTCAAACTTCCTGAAAGTATTACTAGTGTAGTAAAAAAGTTTTAAAAAAAAAAGTCACACAATATATAAATTACACCATACAAAAAATACTCCAATTTGCAGCTTGAATAGTTTTCTACATATTTTTTAATTTACTCAATCAAGAAATAAGATTATTTATTGCATATCTAAACAGAAAAAAAAAATTCAGCACAGATAATGTTATGTATACATACATTTTGAGGATTACAATTATATGCATATGGAATTCATATTTATATAATTCCTCAATCAAGCTTCATTTTCAATATTTTCATTTTCTATAAATATATATTAGAAATTTTACAAATGTAAACATCTCAAAATAAGGTACTTGTCTATTATAGCGACGCCTGTCAAATTACGATTACGCCAAGTCATCGCCAGACACATGAAGCCTATCTTTTGATACAACCTACATAGCGATATTTCTTAGTCGCTAGGCGATTAATTATCAGGCGCCGCTATAATAGACAAGTACCCAAAATAATTAAAAACCAATATTTATAAGCTTTTTAATTGCTTGGTGTTTCTATTTCTTGTTCTCTGCTATTTTAATACTTTTACAGTATAATAGATATAAAATGTTTTACTTGTTTTTTATTTATATTTAGTTACTTATTCCCTTTAATTTTATTACTTTAAAATTAGATATGAAATCTAAGTCATTTTATTTTTATAGCATTAATTCATACATAATAATACTTTTATGTTTATCCATTCATGTGTTTTAGTTTACTCACTAGTTATGTTTATACTACACAAATATTCTTTGCCCTATGCAGCCAAACATTTCAAAGTTAATCAATTTGAACGTAATAAATCAAGGATAAAGATACCTTAATTAAACATCAATTTGAAGAAAATGAATGAAGAATAAAGATTCTTTTAATAAAAACTGCCAAACTTAGAATAAGAAACTAGTTTCCTTTTGAATTATTATAAAAAAGAAAGAAATAGTAATTATACATTCTTTTATAAGTCACATGCTAACTGTTAATCAAAGTTTTTCTGAAAGAAATGCTGCCTTTTCAGCTACATTACAGTTACATAAATTACATATTGATATGAAACTACTGATAAATAAAGAACATAATATATTCAATTTTTGTTTAGAAAGCATAACTAAATCATTGAATTTGCATAAAAATTAAGAACCCAATAACAATTCAAAAGAAAATAGTTCACCAGAGTTCACAAACTATTTTATAATTGATATTTTTAAATCCATTTTTAAGCAATTAAAATTTTCCTTTAATTATGACTCAGAAACTTTTTTTTTTTGGAAAAAGACAGCTTTTTGCAAAAATAGTTTCATGTACTTGGGCAAAATATCATTGACCACGAAAGTTGTCACAAACCAAGCCACTCACTTTAGTGTGGCCAAATATCCCTATTTCCAATCAATAACAGGCCTCTTTGCTATGAATCCCGTGCCATATAAATTCATCAGTACATGAATCTGAGTGGTTATGATAATAGTTGATAAAACTCTTGTTTAATATAATGGACAAAACAAGGTAACATATGACAAGTAAAGGAGCAAAGTAGGATAAACCACATTTAATTTCCTACTTTCCAATAATGAAAGAATATGGTATCAATTGACAAAATTTTCTGGTTTGGAGAAAATGACTGACAAGATTTAATATAAGTATCTAATTTTATTTATAGTTATAAAAAATGTAAACTTTGATATATTTACCTTCAAAATATTGTTGGGTAACATTTTGATTTTCAAAATCAATTTTTTTTCTTCCTAAAATCACAATTAAAAATTTTTTAACACAAAAACTATTTTATAAGATAAACAGAAAACAGTTTCAGGAAAATACGTTAATTATACAATATTATCCTGTTCTATATCAGGAATTGGCAAACTTTTTTAGAAAGTGCAATATCGTAAGATATTTAGGTTCAGCGGGCAAGGTACACAACCTTAAATATATTTACATGGGAAATTCTACACATAGAAAAAATAAGAAAACAACACTTCCATTTCAATTTCAAAATGTTAATACTCATAACCGAAGAAAATATACAGTCAATTACTATATCTTCCAAAAGCATAATTGATATATGTTTCAAATAGGTAAAAAAAAAAAAAAGGATAAAAATTAAAATTGAGAGCAAATTACAAAGTTTTAATCTTACCAAAGTTGAACTATGTACTCAATGGTAATTAAAATATGAAATAGAAATATTTACTGTTCAATACATTAGTAAATGACTCTTAATGTATTCACATAATATATTAACATCATAACCATATTCAGTTTTGTATTTCAACCAGGGATTATTATTACACAGTTATTTTAAAAAATTTGTCTAAATTCAAATTAATAGCAACATTCTTTTCGGTAATTATCCATCAGTAATTGTTTACTAGGCTATTCCTTTAGAGCTCCCAAAATCAAATAATATTGAAAGATCCATTACTAATGCATCTTAATTTGTATAAGGTTGTGCTGTTATACAATTAAATACCTATAACAGCAAATTAATCTGATTCCTATAATTCATTTAGAAACACTCATAGTACTTTTATCACTTTATAATGTGGATTTTTTTTTTAATTTAAAATGTATTTATGATAAAATTTATACATCAACTAACATAATTTTTATTATATGCTACATTTATTTATCAAGAAATAGTTAACAAATCCAATTCTTTTTATTATTATTATTATTTACTACGTATCAAAGGAAACTAAATTTTCTACACAAAGTATATATTTCCTATAGATTAAAACAACGTCATATTCTTTTTTAAAATGACAATAGCTTAATCTTATTTAAAATAAAACAATTTTAACAGCTTTATTTTTAGAAAACAAATTACTTTTAAAAGTTACACATCCTGTTGCTGTCAGTTAAAAATCCCTTTATCTTCCCTTTCCGAGAAAAAAAAAGTTCCCTACAAGGATAATGAACAATCCCTGAAAGTCTTTTCAAGGGAACTAGGTTCACACCGATATTCAACACATATTTTTTTATTTATCATAATTATTGTATAATATACAGTACAATATGTTTTGAATTAGTGAATGAATTTTTATTTTTAAATTTTACTACATAATAGGGCCAAAATGAAATAAATGTTCTGCTAATCAATAATAAGTTGTTTACTTTCTATAGATTACGGGATCACCGACGCCGTTCCTTCGATAATTATTCTGAGAAAGATCTTGACATATTGTCTAAAATACTATTAATTAACCGATTTTTTTAAGAGTGTGATTAATTTAAAAGAAAATTTGCTTTCTTTCACACTCTCTTGGCGGTTTCCTTAATACTTTAGTTTCGGGTAATTTTAGAGTAGGTTGTAAAACTTGTTTCGTTTTTGTTATCACATTTCAACTCATGGGAAAATAACAAGATTTTTAACTTTTGCAGCTTTGAAAAAGTCAGAATGAGTGAATACGAATTAGATTTAGATTTAGATTTAGAAGAGGAAGAAGTGAGCGACTGTGAGTCAAATGAAAGAAATGACGATGATGATAATGATATTGACAACGACAATGATGAGGATGATAACGAATCGGATGAAGGTGAAATATGAAGTTATTCTATTACTTTTTCATGTTTCGGGAAATTATGCGTCATTTTTACTATTTTTATAATTTTAAAGTTTTCACATCTAATTCGTGTTAGTCCTAAAATTTTTAAATTATATTACTCTTTTTCCTTCTGTTTGTTAAAGGACATTACATCTTGTCAGTGGATGTTATAAATGTATTAACTTACCAGTTAAATTGAGAACTTTCCACTTTAAAATTATCTCCCCTATTTCTCTCAAGTTGTCATGTGGGTGTTTTTTCTGAGTGTATCATTGTTACTTGTGTTATCTTTAAATCCTGTTCTCTTTGAGAGAAATATTTTTCAGTTAAAATCATTTATCACTCATCAATATTTTTAAAATTAAAAAAATTGACTTTTAATATAAATCAGAAAGAGTTAAAGCAATTTTTTTTATTAGAAACATTGGAACTAGTTTTGATATTCCTCTTTTTAAGTACTCATATGTAACATTTTTCATAGTGTATGTGTTTGTGGAGTTTTTCTACTTGTCAAACGTGTCAGTTTGTATCCATTTGATTTATAATTTAAGATTTTCATTAATATTTGAAATTTTTATACAGCTTGTGTTAGAATGGGTTTTTATTGTTATTATTTCAAGATAATTTGTATTTATTTGAAAAATGAACATTTTGACATTTACAAAGAGTAATCCATTGTACAAACTCTGTGACTAGATTTTTTTTTTTTTTTTTTTTGACATTTCAGTATAAAATTTGAATGATTAAGGTACTCAGCAAAGCCTATATGCTTCATTACTTAGATCCATGATTTTGTGAAAGTATATGTAATGGTTTTATTTTTATTAAAAATGAACTCTTCAAATTCCTCTGTTTAAAGTTTTAACATTCTCACTCTTTAAAATAATTACTCTTCCAAGAGATTTTTGTACTACATCTGTTGTTTGAAATTTTAGAAGTATTTTTTACTATTATGAAACATTCTTGTACATAATATTTCTGTAATATATCTGGGTATCTTAAGGATATTATATAAAACTAAATATTTATTTTTAAAAAAATTGGAAGAATTTCAGAAATTTTTGAATGTTTAGTTAAATCAGTGGTGAAAAGTAATACTTTTAATTGTCTGGTTCCTGATTTTTCCATTAATTAAATGAATTTCATGTTTTTAGTTTTTAGGATCGAATGTATTTTTGACAGAAACTGTCATAGACTGCAGTTTTTCAAATGCTTCTTAAATATCATATTAAAAAGATTGTCTTAAAAGTACAGTTAAAACATATATTATAGTGTGAAGAAAATATATATATATTAAAATAAAGTTTACTGATATGTTAATGAGTGTTTAATTTTTTTATAAATATAAATAAATTTGGAAATAGAATAAAATCATTTGGGTAAAATTACTGTTTTTGTTAATTATGAAAATTGTAATTATTCAAGATATGCTTCTAATTTCCGTTTAAAAGTTACCTTTAAAATTTCTCATATTTTTTTAAATATATTGCTATTTGCTTAAATTATCTGAAATATATTTTGAATATGTTATTTCAAGAATTATTAAACATGTTCTTTTTTTTTTTTTTTTCCCACAAAATTTCTCCTCATATAACTATATTTATAAGAACCTATGATTATACTTACCGCAAAAAATTGCCAACTTGCTTGCAACTTTGTGAATTGAGAAAAAATGGGTGTATATTTTTACCGCTCAGAAATACTGGTGTGTTCATAGATAATATAAAAAGAATATCCTTACAGCTCAAAATATTATAAAATTGTTTTTAAGTTTTCACATTTTTTTTTTTTTTATTATTATTGAGTGAAACATTGTTATATTTCTAAAGATATAGTTCTATTCTAATTTTCTCATTAGACAGTCAACTACACAGATGTGCTTGGAAAATGCACTGATATTGTGCAATATATAATAATTAAATATAAAGTATAGTAATCTATTCTGGTTCAAAACATGCATGTTAGTCAGAAAATAACAATTTGATAAAGCCATCGAATTCTTATTTCCTTTTTTGAATTTTTGTCTTACTGCCATGAATTTCAAGTTGAATCTACATTTGTATTTAGATGTTTTTAAAGCTTTTTTTTTTTTTTTTTTTTTTTTTTTTTTTCATTTGGGCAGATTAGTATTAAGAATATATGTCAAGTATTTTTTTTATCTTTTTAATGACTTTTAGTGATTATAATTCCTTTGGGTGATTTTATGAAGCGTTATTTTTCATTGACTCCTGTAATGCAGTGGTGCCTAAGTTCTTGGGGCTTTTGTAGATTGTAATTGTGTAAACTTTTCCATTTTCAGTCATTGGTTGCTTGCTCTTTGTAAAATCTTTGGTGACATTGAAAACAAATATTATTGCCTCATGCTGGAATTTATTCTAGTACGTTTGAATATTTTGTATTTTTTGAAACATCTGTCTTGAAGAGAAATACACAAGAAAGTTGTTGACTTCTTATTTGATTCTGCTTTCTTTGATTGCTTCTTTTCTGTAACATTGTATGTGTGTGTTTTCTTATTCATCTGGAAACCACTAAACATCTAGTTGGAGCTTAATCCATAAATTTGGCTCTTCCAGGATCCAATTATAGGCATATTTGGTATAACAGTATCCACAACCATTTGGTGGATACTATTATAGCAATTCATTAGCTCCAATTAAGTTTGCAAATTTCATACAAATTATCTAATCATGTTTTTTTTTTTTTTTTTTGTTATTTGAATTTTACTGTGCATATTTTCTGTCCAAAATCTTCACAAACTTCCTTATGAAGCCTAATTTTTTATGTAAGTTTGGTAAAATTATATATATATATATATATATATATATATATATATATATATATATTTGTCTATTGAACTCTGGCAAATTTTATTTTATCCTGGATTTAAGTTTCTTTCATTTATTATATATAATTCAGGTTCAAGTTGTTAGGTTTTAATACAAATAACTACAGGTCCTGTTTGCTTGACATGAATTGATTCCTCTAAGCAGTCAGATTGTTCATGACACTGCAGGAAAGTTCAAGTGTTTTCAATCACACTGTATATATAGAAAAATATATATATATATATTACAGATAAAAGAGGAACAGTGTGAATTTTATTTCTTTATTTATCTTCTAGATCCCATGTGTAAAAACCTACAAAACAAACTTCAATTTCATTTTTTAAAATGCAGCTTTAATTTATTATTAATAATTATACTTATTAGTGGTTATTGTAAACTCTTAAATTTTATGCATACCATGAGAGATGTCCACCCCTAGAGCAGATTCATGTAGAAAAAACATCCAAGAAAGGCATCTGTCCTACATTTCTTTTGTTGATCAAGTGCTGCTAATGTCTTCCCTTCCCTTCATTGTTTTACTCCTTGTTGTGTTTGCTCTTTTGATGGGGGCTCATCTTAAACACCTGTGTTCCTGGTTTGGTGCACTCTGGATGGGGAATAGGAGTCATCCTTGTAGCAAACTCTTTCAGTGATCCTCTCACATGTTGTCCTCATGTATGGCCGCTGTTGAAAAAAAGGAAATCCTAAAAGTCCTGAAATTGAATTTTTAAGGAAAAGGAAATAAAGGTGCTTTTTTTTTTTTTTAATCTAGCATAGTGGGGTGAAAAAAGATCAGTCTTGGGAATAACTTGATTCATAGAGTATCAAGTTATCCACAGATGTCGCCAAATCTCATACCATTCACTGAACTTGACCTTTGACACTTGGTGGGGTTGTAAGGATTTATGTTTCAGTTTCATATCTCTTCCAGATTAGTTACTCTGTATGATGGTAAAATACCTGTGCTTGTAACATCTTGCTTCCTTTTTTTTATTGTCAAATTATTATTTTTTTCCTCTATTATGGGATTTTCAGGATTTTTATCCAGGTTCTTTCATCTCTCAATTATACTTCTGTTCTAAACACTTAGATTTCTATTCTCAGTCCTTTTTTATGTTATGCCTCTTTTTCCTATGTCATCTGAGTTTTCTTCTGCATTCCTAATTCTTCTGTTATGTGCAGCTATTCTCAGAATTTCTTGATTTTCAGTTGAATTGGTCCATTTCTGCATACTGCCAGGAATTCCTGCAATAATTTCCATGTTTGTGAAGTTGTTGTCTTCAGAGTTTTTTGAAATATATGGTAACACATTATCTCTGTAGCTAACTATTCTCGAAAGTTCTTCAAATGCTTTTTGATGAAGTTTCAGATTCTCCATTCTCAAGTTGACATTGACGCCACAGCATCCTTTTTTTTACCCCATAAATTTAATCATTTAATTCTTCATAGGAAATATTATTTCCCATTCTGCTTTGATCAATAACTGAGTCATTAACACAATTGAGTATTCTTTAGTGGGTTTGTCATTGGAGCAATTTTTTTGGGGGCTTACAACAACAAGTTTCATAGGTATGACATGCACATTTGAAGTATATGCAAAACAGAATTTAAGTTCATTTCTTTTTCCAATAACATGCTTTTTTTTACCTTCTAAAAATATTTTAATAGAAATAAAACATCCTTATCAATCATAAATGTTAGCATTAAGAGTATAGTTATCGAACATTATTTCTGAGTGAAAATAACCTTTTGGCCTTTTAACCTTAATAATCGATCAAAGACTTCTTCACGGTCAACACTTATTAATTGTCTGTTGTCCGATTTTAAATCTGGCAATCTAATTTGTTCACATACTCTCAATTCCTTTAAATTTCCATCATTTCTGCCATCAATCACTGCATTTATTTTTTCTCGAATTCTTACTACTGTGTATATTTTATTTGAATTATTTGATTGTTAAAGTTCCTATGTATGTTTCTTTGCAAGCAAGTCTTATAAATGTGTCTGAATGGCTCACATTTTCAACAGTTTAATCTATTATCCTTATTAGAGCAATTAGCTCTGTGATATCTGAATCCATTATGGTTATAACATGAAATACTGTTCCTTCTTGATTTGTCATATCTTGAATTAAATTTGTTTTCTCAAGTTTTATAGTTGGAATCTAACATTGCATTTATCATGCTTATCATCAAAAGATTTATATTTTTCCTGTCTTTCATTTTTTATTAATTTTTAATTTTTTTCTAAATTCTCTCTCTTTTGATCTGAATAAAATATTTTTAGTTGACAGTGTCTGGAATACCCTGATTTATATAATCGATCAAAGACAAATCCGCAATGTAACCATGACTGGCTCTCTATTTCTTTCATTACAAATAAATACTTCTGAACTTATTCTTTTTTGATTAAATGTCTTTTAGTTAGCTGAGAATGTTATTGAGTTGAATTACTTGTGTAGCAAATTAATAAGTGTTTAATTATTAATAAGTATTTTAATTTTCTCCTTAAATTAATTCTTGAGATTATCCCTGAATAAATAATTTAATTAAACCCATCAACAATTCCTATCACTGAGACATAGTTTGATCATTTCCTTAAAATCTTTAATCCATTTATCAAGTGAACAATTTTCAGTACCATCAAAGCTCCTGACAGAGTTTTCTACGTCCTTAAAATTTATGTTTGATTTGTTAATGTTCAAGATAATTTCATTTGTGATATGTTTGCATTAAATTCTGCATTAAGTCTTCGTCTTCATTTTCTTCTGTTGGAAGTTTTTTCTTACATTTTTAAATGGGAAAGATTAAAAATTATTCTTTTAGCATTTTTTTCCTTTAAAACCTTCAAAAAATTACATGCCACTATTATTTTGTAATCTTAAAAATCTATTAAGAAAGAAAAAAAAAATTATATTTGTAAACAGAGGGTAGAGTATCAGAACCCTCAAACTTTCATAATCTTTGTCAATTACGGTTATTCCCCTTCAAATCATTTTATGTATTATTCTTATGGATGTCCCAAAAGCAGTCCTTATTCTACTATTTAAATTTTTATATCTTACAACTTATCTGAAAATGAAAAATTCATAATTTTAAAATCTACTAATGTCCTTGGTGTTCAGTTCTGGAAACTGGATGTTTTGCTTTGTTTATCCACAACCAGTAATAGTCTTAACAAGATAATCAAAAAAAAATTTTTTTTACTCTTCTTATGTCTTGAATAATAGTCTTCTGTCTTAAAGAATGTCTGTCACAGTATTTTTCAAAATTCATAGTGTTTTACCAACATTGATATGTTTTTATCAGATTAATGTTTAACTTTCCACAGTTCTAGTAAACTTATTTCCTATCAAATTTTTTTATTCATTTATATCACTGCCCAAGCCCCAAAGATCAGTGGACACTGTCTACCCCTTTTAAATGATGACACTTCTTCTGAACTAATTCGGTTTACTTATGCTTAGTAGGTATTATCCAGTGTATGTGTATAACTAATGCTTACTCAAGTTCAGTTGCATAAATTAGAATAGAAATGAAATTAGTTTTATTCAATGAAAATTATTCAGTTTTGTAATTTTCCTCTAGGCCTTTCAAGATCAAGATGGATTTCGCTCCCTTTCTATATAGAAGCAGATAGTGTGTTCATCCTATGTTATTTAATTGCTGCATTTTTTTTTTTTTTTTTTTTTTTTTTTTTTTTTTTTTAAATAATTTGTGTACATGTTTTTAAAATTAGTGTATTAGTAGTAATCATGTTCATCAGTATAAAAAACAGACAAATATTTTAAAGTACCAAATCATGCTTTTAATATTTCTTTAGTTATTATTTAATTGTTTTATGTAAAATATATAAAGTGCTGATAATTAAAAAATTTTGTCTTGGGAAAATCTTCAGACATGGGGGTAAAAATTGAAGAAAAATTTTAAACATAATAAAGCAACTTTTCTAATTAAATTAGAAATAAAAGTATGACTTGGAATTATGTGAAAAAAATCTCTAGTAATTTCAAGGGATTTCATTTAAAATAAATATAAAACTTTTTCTGAAATCAGGAGATTAATCATCTTGTAAAAGATTATAAACTCGATACTATTTTAATTTCTTAACATTATTATGCAATCTATCGAATTATACCTGTTGTTGTCCTTGTATTTAGAAAGAAAAAAAACAGGATTCTTGTGATTAATTTCATTTTAGTTCACAAGCTTGTAACATCTAGAATAGTTTGGGATTAAATATGTGTTCATTATCTTTTGGGGAAAAAAAATTTATTATATATTTGCTAATCATATAACAAATATAATTTATTTTCCATTGCTTGCTTTTAAAATATTGGGAACCATTTTATATTTTACACATAATAGCCTTTGTTTCTTAATATCCCACAAAACCCAATCAAATCAATTACATTCTACATAAAGTGAAGGATTTGTTTTAAATTTGTCATTTTTTTTCATAGCTGGGTGAGAATTTGAATATATCTCTGAAAACAGAATTTACTTGTGTCTTCTAATGTACTGCTCTGATGTTTTATACATTATAGATATTGCTTTATTGTATGTGCTCTGAAATTTAAAATCTTGATGCTTTGCAGTTGGGAAAGATATATTTGGAAGAAATTGGCCAATGATTTTTAAATGTATCAACCTATCGATTACTATTCATTGCTTTGTCAGAAACTGTCATCATTTAAACTCTTTCAATCTTTCTCTCTCTTTTCTGTAATTCTAAAGTGTGTGTTTTATTTCAGATACTGAAGATGCAAGTGAAACAGACATGGTCAAACAGGAAGAAGAGTATACTGAAATTAAGGAGCAGTAAGTAGTTCACTTAATCATGCAATAAGATTATTGTTATTTAAAACAAATCTCATTAGTTGCTTGAATGTGAAAATGTCTAGTCTTCCAGTATTTTAAAAGCATTCTTAGGCTTGACTGTGTCATTACACTTGAAGTCGGAAGTATTTAGTACTTTAAACATTATAGACTTGCATAGATATAGACTGAATTATTAAATTGAAATGAAATTGATCAGATTGTATGAACTTCATTTTGTCTGCTCACTTCTCGAATTTTTAGCGTTTTCTAAAAATAGGAACAAAAGAGCTAGCCAAGTTTCATAATAGGAGTATAATGAGAATAAATGTATAAATTTTTTTCTCACTTTAAATATTTACATTATTAGAACTTAATTCTGTGATAAAATCTAAAATAAGTTGAAACATGGGATATATATATCTTCATGCTTTGGTATTGTATAATAAAATCATCCACGGATAAAGTTATATTTTTTCATTTTGATAGTATTTCAAATGTATTTAAAATAAGGCAATAAAAAGAACACAATACCTTGTTTATTTTCCTTTTGTATGTCCTTTGATATATGATTCAAAGGATTAGAAAATGATTTTTTTCTGTTAATCTTTTAGTGAGCAGTTAAGAAATAGACATTATGGTATGATCAAAAGTGAAAAAGTAATGTCATGAACTGCTCTTAAAATTACCTTTTCCTTAAAAAACTGTTAACATTTTCCATTAAAATTTCTAGAAACCTCATATTGCTTGTTTAAGTATACAGATTAATAAGTGAGAAATATATATAAAAATGGGAGAACTAGAAAAGTATATTTGTTTTTTTTTTGTCTGGAATGATTTTCAACTTTTTTTTCCCCCTGATTAAAAATTATTACATATCAGACGAGGTCCCTGAAAAGGTAAACCCTTTGGACTTGAAACAGAATTATACTTTATAAATTTGATCTCTTTCAAGTCTTCTTACATGTTTTGCAAAATAAATTTAAAAATATAGAATGCAACAATATATGAATTGATAGTGAATGTTGTGCAGTGCTACAATTATTTACTATTTTTTGTTATGATAGGTAAGTATTGTAGAGTTATAGAGGCAATGATTTTCACTTCAAGAATTGTACACAATTAGTGTAAATAAATTAAACGCAATCAAGAATTTACAGTACACAATTTGATTTAGTTCACTTAACTTCATAATGCCAGTCTCAGTTCATTAATTTGAATACTTATGACTTTGCTTAAATTTTAGGATGTATCAGGATAAGTTAGCCAACTTGAAAAAACAATTAAAGCAGCTGGAAGATGGTGTTCATCCTGATTATCTGAAGCGCTTAAAAAAGTTGGAACAGAATTATCAGAATCGTCAACTGTTAAATGAAGTTTTTGAAAGGGTTGAAGTAAGTTAAAAACTTTTTCTTCCATTCTGATTATGAATTAATTTGTTACAATTTGGTAATCCTGAGAATTTGAATCAAATGAATTAATTGAAATGAGTTATCAAATGAAGTCTCCTGGAAGCTTTCATTGATCTTTGGTTTTTCAGTTCTGGATTGTATTCAAAGATATTGGTTATTGTTTCTTTTTCCTTTTAAAGTGAAGTTTCAAGGATGCAAAACTCATTTGATTATCATTGAAAAATATTTTTCTTAAGCTTGAATAATATAGTTTTATCATTATGTCTATGAAACATTTTTAATAATGATTAAAAGTTAAAGAAGATATTCTGTAACTATGATTCATTAGGCTTACATTTGTCTCTTATAATTCTTTAGAATAATAAACTTTTACTGACATTTATCTTTTTTTCCCCTCATTTCAATATGTATAAATCTTGTAAGTGCAATTTTTTTAAAAGAACATTCTTAAAATGTCTTGCTTTTAAATTTTATGCATTTCCCATTAGAAATAATAATGCCAAAAGGTTTTGTAAATTTTTAATTCCTCTTTGAATAAATTATTGAAATTATTATTCCAAATTGTTTATTAAACTCTAAATTATATGGAAAAGTTACTATTGAATACTCATTTCATAGCCAAATGGCACCATGTCAAAATCTTGTGAAATCTGTAACAACACAACCAAATGATCTTGGTTTCTATTGGTAGGAATTCGATATTTTCTGTGTACTATGTTTACGCTTACAAAATTTTAATTTTACCATATTTTTAATTTTATTCTTGTGTATTTTTTAAAGAAAAGGTGTGTTTTATGAATGCATATTACTTTAGTTTATATGCTGGTTATTTTGTAAGCTGTTACATTTCATTTGAATAATTTATGTTGGTTTTTATATTAACTTATTTTTTAATATGTTATTTAACATTTCAACAATTGTTTTATTAATATACATAGCATGCTAAGACCAATGATAAGAAATTTAGCAAATTTTAAACATAATTAATGATATTTCATAGTTATTATTATTTATAACATTTACATTTACTGTAATTTAGTATAAGATCAGCATATCCTGTTAAAATCCAAAACTTTTAAATGTGAAAGTATTTTCTCAGAGAAATATTCTTGAGTGCTGGAAAAATTCTCCAGTACCTCTGTTAAGTCAGTGTTTGCATCAGAAATGAAAAAGTATTTTCTTAATTTTTATTAATTTAGTGTTATTTTTTATTTTATTCTTAAAATATACGTGAACAAAATGACTTTGTGAAAAACAAAATTTTTCAATAAATTTACTTTATATAGCAATCTATCCTTGGAATGATTTATTAACCCTTTTGGGATGGAATGCTTTGCCTTTTTCTAATGTTCCCTGGGGACATTAGAAAAAAAAATCACACATTTTTCATCCTAATGTTATAATTTTTGGTAACATTTTCTAATTATTACTTAAGTTATTATTATTATTTTTTTTTTTTTTTGATTAGCTATTTTAATAAACTTTTTCCATTAATTTACAAGAAGTAATAATACTAAAGTGAAGGCAGAGTGTGGTAATTCTGAAAATGCAGAGAAATGCAAAGTCTTGTATTGTCCATCTCTGACAAAATGTTTGTAATAGAATCTCTTGAAATATTGCTTTCAAACCTTTTAGAAAATGATTCACACTCTCATCATTAATTGGCTCATTGACCATGCTAGTATATTCTGATAAACAATGCTTTCTTACCATTATAAACAGGAGTCAAGGCTTTCCGAAATAGAATGGATAGTAAACAAAATACATCAAAAAGCAACACAATGGGAAGCAATACTGATAGTAAAACTGTAAAAAGAAAGAAAAAATACATAGCATAAACCAATAAAAAAAATAGCATTCTGAGAAAAACCATGAACACAAATGTACATTACGTGGGAGTTTAAGGAGCCAAGTTCTGTTTGTTTACATTACACTTTCTCATCTCCCCCACAAAGCTGGTGAGAAAAATACTGAATTAAGACAGACTGTGAACAAACTGAAAGTCAAGATCTTAAAAAATTATGTTCAGTTCATAAGTAATGAACACAGGGCACCGTCTAGGGATTTTTAGAAAAATGTTCCACTCTAAAATGCCAATATACATCACTCTGCCCCTTAGCTCATTCTCCAGTGATATGTATTTGGTATGCCCTGCTGTGAATAACGATCATGAATGATGCATATTTGGTACGACATCCCGAAAGGGTTAAGTTTCGAGTTCCATATTTTAGTCAATTTTTAAAAATAATGGTGAATTCTGGCATATGTTTTGATTCCAAAAATATTTATGCTTACTGCTTATCCTATATATACCATAGTTGATTTTTAATTTGTTGGGGGAAACTAGTAATGAGCTATTCAGCACTGAAATTCACACACATTTTCCAATTGGTTTTCAAAGTAAAATTACATTCATCTTTCTTTAAGCATTTGTTATGTTTTATACAATATTTTTGTGTTTTTGAACAGACTTTTCAATGTTCATGCTTAAATACATATTTAGAAATAGTAATAAAAAAAAGAAAAAATATTTTCTTTCATCTCTGAGCTACTGGAACTCAGCTGCATGAATAATATGATGTCAACAACTGATATAATTAGACAAGTTTTCAACAGTTTTGCAATAGCAATAAGGAAATTTATTGTTATTCTTTTCCATGTTATGAATTGATAAGTTAGTGTCAACCAGCTTTTCTTACTTCAATTTATAATTATATTTTTTTATGTGCAGAAACTCTTACTTCACACATATTTGTTTTGTACGAGGCATTTTTTTTTCTGTGCCACACTAATAATTGTAAAGTCTGGCAGGTTTTTCATATAATCCTCTATTTTTATAGAAGTGCAGTTTTGGTCTCTGCATGTTAGACTGCTTTGGGAGTGAATGAGCTGGAGGCTTATTGCACAAGTGCTATTTTGGCTATGTCTCACTACCCATGTGTAACTGTGATCCAGACAGAAAAGAGAGGATAAAGTTATTGACAAGGAGTTGAAAATTGAGAATTTTTGCTAGGGTATAATTGAGGCACATTGCATGTGTTTACCAAAGACATGGTTAACTCTGGAAAAGAAAAAGTATCACCAAGATACCTCAGGGTCATGATTCCCATTCATACCTAAAAAAGTCAAATCCCTAAGGGCAGGTCTGTTTTTAGAAGTGGCACAGACATGCGAAATTTGGAATGACTTAGGCAATGTAATGATGCATTCAAAATAAAGTGTACACTCAGAAAGGGTGATGAGTGAAAACGTGTTGTATGCATAGATTCACAACATTACCACTTCTCCAGTTTGCAGAGTAATACAGGGGTAACCATTCCACTCAAACGATATAATTTAGATGCTAAGAAATTCTTTTTTCATTTTATCTAAATTACTGTAAATTATTTTCATCTCCAAAAAAATGAGTATATTTTCATTACATAGAAAATTTAAATGTTTTTCAATCAGTTTTTATTTTATTGTTCTACCATCAGTAGATCAAAAGATATTTGTATTATTGTTAAAACTTGTCATTATTAACATTGTGGCCATCTAAATCCCAGCTTCTGGGAACTGTGATTGACTTAAAAGTCCATACATTGCAGGATATGTACAAAAAGTAATCCAAATGCATTTAAGTTTTCTGAAGATTTACAATAAAGTTAGTGATGTGAATGAAATACCTTAAAAAGTTAAGCATGATTAAAATGTAAATGTATGTTTTATGTATGTAAATGTAAAGTTTATTTTCCCTGCCAGTAAAAATATTCCTCATATCATTTAAACATTTCAAAATTTTTAAAAAACTTTGCTTATTCTTATGTTTTGAAAAAAAATTCATGTAAATAACCATATTAACAATAATTAGGGTATTACTTTTTTAATATTTATTTCATTGAAAACTGAGATTGATGCTGAAAGAATAAAAAAATTTATACAGAAGATATTAATGGTAATTAAAGAGTTCTTTGACACAGTTGATAGTAAATAAAATACTGAACATTAAATATTTTATAATGAATCAATTTAGATATTTTAGATGTCTGACTTCTGTTTTCAAAAAACTTTTACTGATGAAGTAAATTTAGTTCCAATCAACATCATGCTGTGTCGTACCTCAATGATAGAATTTAAAATTATTTAAAATGACAAAAATCGTGTAACATTAAAAAAAAATAAACATTACAACTATGCTTTTATTTCTCAGACATCTAATGGGTTGGTAGCTAATGGTTTAGCAATTTGAAATAAGCATCTAAATACAAAGGGGGTGGGAAATAAGGTTGTGCAATGTTATGATTTTAAAAAATTAATTAAAATTAACTAAAAAAGATTTTTATTGCTATTTTTGTATCATCTAAGAAATTAAATGTTTACTGTAACATGTAAGTGACATTATGCATACATGTATATATAACCCTGTATTTAAAATATTTTTAAAATTAAGTAATATTCCAATTAATAAATAAATGTTACTTTCTCATATCAAGCATTACAGCTAACCAAAATTAAGCAAAAATCAAGCTACAAACAGTTTTTCAAAACTTGACATGTTGCTAACGTGATTATATAGCAAATTTCAAATAAATACACAAAATTTTAAAGTTGAGTATGTAGCATGAAATTGTGTGAATATTCATAGCAATTTGTAAACTTACATGTTTTAATAAAATAAAATTTCTGCTGTTAATGGCTAAATAACATTATTGAAACAGGTACTAAATAAGTCTACTTTGATATTGGTGAAAAACTCCAGTATTTGTCATGAGATTGTAATGTCTTGATTTTAAATACTTGTTTCATTAGTAATCAGCTCTTTATTTTTTCCTGATGCAGATTGAAAGAGTTGAACGGGATCACATTCTTGAAAGAGAGGCTGCTCATAAAGAATATGAAGAGAAAAAGATAGAACTTCGTGAAAATCTGATATCTGATTTAGAAGAGAAGAAACGAATGATAGAAGCTGAACGAAGTAGCATGGAGTTAACTAGTGGTACTCAAAAAATTTTAATGTCTATTATGAAACTACTTTTTTATAGTAATATTTTCAAACTTTTATAACCATATCTCTTTCATAAGCAATACTAATTCCAATTTGGATAAAATAAATATTTGTTTTCTTTACATTTTATGAAGGAAGGGGGAAATTTTTCTTTTAAGTCCAAAAGGCTGTTGAATTGATTAGTGTAATTTAGATATGATTTTAGAAAGAAAAAAGAAATGTAACAATGTGTGAAATATAAACATTTTGAATGCTTGTGTTTCAAAAGCTACTTATTTTGAATATATTCTGCATGCATTATCAGCCCTTGTTAATTATAAAAGACATGAATAAATAATAAAATTCAGTCATACACCAAAGGAAAAGTATTGAAGATGATAGCCTGTGAAGTATATTTTCACTGTTCTTATCATGTATAATATAACTATAACATGCATTGTGTATAAATTTTACAAAAAATTTATTTCAGACTTATTAAAATGTCCTTGTTGAACTAACTTGACTGATCTAAATTCAAATTGACTAAAAACTTTGAAATTTAGCAGTAATTAATGATGCAAATATTGGTATCTTTTTCATGTTTATGATAAGAGGAAATTTAAAATATTAAGGGAATTCTTAATTGATTAGTATATTTTTTAATGATGTAGAATGTTATTTTTTGTAGCTATTCAGAAGCAAGGAAATTTGTTGTTAGGTCCCAAAAAATATGTTTTTTTGAAATGAAGATTAATTTAACTTTTATATATTTCCTTATAATTTATGTTCTGCCAAACTCCTGTTTTTAAATTTTATGAACTAACATCTTTGAGTTCTTTTTGTATTTTATATGAAGAGCAGTGTAGAAACTAAGAGTTAATAAAACATCAATAGATTTAAATTATTTTGGATGTATGATGCTTTTTACCAGGGCATTAATTTTTAAAAAGTGTGAATGAAAAAAAAAATTAACTGACAATTTTTTTGCTTAACTTATCACTGTGGAGGAAAAAACTTATAATTGTTGATATTTGTATTTTGTGCCAGTGATGCTCATAACTTTTTATTGAAGTGTTATTCCATATTTCATGCAGATAAGAGCTCACTGCAAGTTGCAGATCATGCTATTGCCCGGAGACTTATCCTTGAAGGTACATCTAAAGAATATAGCATGTTTTTTATCAATCATTGTTATACTTAAGAAACTCAAAATTTATTCATGTCCTTGTCTACTTAATACTGGGTGTTCATAAGTGAAATATATTATTTAGTGTTGATAAGATGTGGGATTAAACTCTTATTTGGACATCCAGAACTGTTGATGTTAGTGTATCTATTTTATGTAAAGGGAATAATTTGAGCTTTATTAAACTATAATATTGTTACTTTATAAAACTACAACTACAAAAATTATGTAAACTACAGTGCTGAACCTTACTTATAAATATTGAAAGCTATTTTCAGTTAGGAAGGTTTATTTTTTTATGTTTGTCTCTTGCTGAAACTGATTGTAGTTGAATGACTAATAGGTCGCTAAAAATTACATAAATACAGAAACATTCTCGTTAAATTTTCACAACTTACCAGCAAAGTAAAGGCTTTTTGCGTGATTTCATATTAAGTCTGGGTGATTTTGCATAGAAATAATTTAAGCAAATAAATAATAGCAAAGGATTGTAGAAATATCCTTTGCTATATGAGCTAAAGTAAGAGGTAACTTTTTTAAACTGTTAATCTCCTATAACTGTTGTATTGAAATAAGGAGTTTTAACAAAATTTATTGAAAATTTTGAGTTATTTACTAAGGCCAGCATTGTGTTTGTATTTTATGTAAATGTTTGTATTGGCGTAAAACTGTGAAAACTTTATCAACAAAATAATTTACATTTTCACTTAATGACCTTCAACACAAAAATGTGCTGTTTTCTAAATTCAACATTATAAACATTTGAAAAAGCATGGTAATCATCAAAATTGTGAACCAGTTAAAGGAAAGGAATATTATACTTTACATATATATTTCACTGTTTAAATTTTTTCCATGGAATTGTAAATGCTGGAATTATGATTTTTCAACTGAAGATAATCATTTCATTTATTGGTTTGTTATGCATATGGATTTAAAAATTCATATTTAGATCTTGTTTTAAAATTTGTTGGTGAAAATGTGTGCTTTGAGCTTGGTATGTTTGCAAACTTTTGGTTGGTCTCTTTTTTTTTTTTTTTTTTTTTTGTCAAGGAATAAGACTCAAATCCTGATGCTGCTCAAGACTCCACTTGTAGTGGGACTAATAATGCACATTAAATCTGTCAAAGTTCCAAGTCCTCCCACTGACATAGTATTTAAATTTGGAAAAGGAGGTTCCAGCTCAAATACCATTGTCGTCACTTGACCGAAGTTCAAAATTACAAAATCTGTTGCCAATAGCCTCATGTTGTTTCCAAGTGTGACGTTAATGAACAGACAATCAACTCATTCAGCTTGCTATCCATTGTCAAAATATAAAAAGGCAAATCTTTGTCAGCATCTTTAAGTATGTTAACAATAACAGTATAAGGAAGTTTTATTTTTCAATAGTTCAAGAAGCACTGCATTTTCCTGCAAAAAATTCAATCTGTTGGTTATGATAGATATGAAAATATTTACACAAATTTTCATGTGGAAAAGAATGTTGTAATATTACCAAACATTCTTTAAAGCTTTTAAATGGTTGTATTTTGGTTTACTCAAAAACAGTAAGTAAATATTCTCTAAAGGAAAGATTGTGGAAACTAAAGTTATGTCACTGGCTAGTGTATCTTACCTACTATTCTCATGAAATTATTCAGTGTGGATTATTATCAATAATTTCAATATGTGTTAAATTCAGTTGTTAAAAATGTGGTAAATCAATTTTTAATATACATTGTCAAGACTGCAAAAAAAAAATTTTAACTTTGGCCTAGTTGTTGCCTTTTACTCTATAAAATATATGTAGCTCAGCAAGTGTAGCAAATATTCTTTCTGCATTAAATATTTCTATAATCCTTTCAAACATGAGGAGTTGCTGCAAACTTAATCTTTTTTGAAGTGTGGAAATCTATTGGATCTGAATATTTCATGTCAATTTGTTGGATGTGCTTACAATTTGTTTTTCAGCTTTGCTGTTGTGTTTGTGTGTATGAGTGTTCATACTTTATCTAATATTTTTAAATGTAGAAATATCATTAAATAATTGAATCAAAAAGGGCCATAAGTAATGCAGACAATTTAAAGAAGTCATCAACAAACAATGATTGACTTTGTCACAATATTTCAGATAATATTGTCCTGTGTCCACATTAGATTTTGAGTGAAAATCTTTTGCTTTGTTGTTATAGCAATATATTTTATTTGTCTGTTAGTAGGTTTTGAAAGTCTACATGGATAACAACCACTGTTTAGATTTTAACTTTTGTTAATGTAACATTTTTGTATTAACAATTAAAAATAATAAGTAATTAGACAAAATAAGTTTAAAAAACTTTTTCACTTATTATTTTCAGTCTCATCATAAATTGTTTCTACTAGATATGTCATTTCTTTCTCTGATCATATTATAATTTGTTAAAAATATTGATTATCAGTAATATTCCGTACATTTGTGAACTACAGATACTTTTTAATGCATTTTTAACTTTTAAATATGTCATTTTTGAAATATTAGTATTATTATATATTGAAATAAGAAATATGATCAAAGAGTGTAAATATAACCGAGCTATCTTTATTTATAAGTACTTTATGCAGAAATAAGATAAAGCTGAAAATTACTTCTGTTGCTTTTTCTCACGTTTTTGCTATATTCTAATATCAATTAATATTTAGAACTTAAAATATATAATTATTTCTTCAAATTAGCAGAAATTAAAAAAATCAGCCACATTTGTTATTTTCATAAACAATGCTGTAGAAATCCAGAGAAGTGAAATATCTGAATTATATCAGCAGAATTTTTATCAACTAGAGACTTACATTACTGAATTATCGGTCTATGTAACAGCAAATATAAATACTGGACATTAATTATAGAATTATATGAAGTTGTAGCAAATCAAAATTAATACATCTGGTAAAAAACAAAGCTTTCTCTCAGATTGCCATCATTATAAAAGTTTGGGAACCTTTTTTATGAACAGTATAAACTGTTATTTATAACATGGCTTTGAAGTGAAAATATTTATTCTGGGACTGCTAATTTTTCTTGCACTTTTTTTCAAAGTTGAATTTGAATTTTTTTAAAAAAAAAATAGCTTAAATTAATGAATTATATTTTCCTTCTCCTAACAGATTTTCATATTATGAATGTACTTATTTTTTAAAATAATAGTAATTTAATAATATTCTAATTTCAGTTTTTTAGCACAATTGTGGTTAACATAAAAATTTTGTTGTACCTTTTTTGTTTAATTATTTTTTTTTAACATTTGGTTAGTTTGAGAATTTATGCTTTTAATTTAATTTTTCTTGAACAAGAGTGTTGTCTTTATGTGTTCTAATTTAAATTCAAATGTAGCCCTAAAATTTGTTAGCTGTTTATTATTAATTTGTAACATCATCTTTTTATTTTTAAATTGCACGAGTTGTTTAAATCGCATCAATTTGTTTGTAAGTAAATTGTTTCCAGTTAAAAAATTCTGTTGAATTTTGCTGTTTATATTCTATACAGGCATTATTTACGGATATGGTTTTTATGGATTTAAAATTTTTATTAATTAAATCTAATATCTAATCTTATAAAGTTGCAGTATTTTAAGTTACTATTATTATTTTAGATTCAATGGAAGTGAAACCTGTTACTACCAGAAAACTTCGACGCAGGCCAAATGATCCTCTACCTGTTCCTGAGAAGAGAAGAAAAACTTTGCCTAATATCCTTTCTTCTGTCCCCTCCCCTTTAAATTTGTTATTTGGCTTGCTTTAATCAAAATAATTTACTTGAAAGTGTTTGCAAATTATTTGTTTTTCTTAACTTTATTTACCTCAGCTAAATTTTCTTTTGGATGACAATGAAATAATCGAAGACTTGAAGCTTATTAACAAGGTGAGGTTGGTTTTTAAGTTACTGTGTGTATTCGAATTTCTGTAAAAATTCGAGAAATTTTTAAATTCTTTTGTGTGTGTGAAAGTGTATGTTATGAATTAAATTAATGTGCACTTGCACATTTTACTTATATGGGGGGAGATTTTTTTTTTTTATGGCAAGTTACTTTTAAGTGTAAGAGAACATTTTAATTATTCAATCAATTTCTCTTTTATAAAACTGCTAAGGAAAAGTAGTTCAGCCTCAAAGAACTGAAAAGTGTTACCTTTATAACAGAGTGTTTTTCTAGACTAAAAATTGAGCATGTGTGTAGGTAATTCTAGAAATAACGTTTTCTCAGAAATAAAATTTCTAGAATTAGTATTTTAATGTCATAATTCGGAATGGAATTTTCTATTCAAATTGCAATTATCTGTTTGCTTTGCTTTTCTCAATTTGTTACAATGTAAAATCAATATTTCGTGCCCCTGTACTTTTTATAAACAAAAAAGAAACGTTTAAAGGCTACTTAATAAATTTAGATTTTGTAATGTGGGTGAAATTATTTACTTTGAAAGTCATAATGCTTATGAAGATCATTTGCTTTATAAAATAAATAACTTTTCTATAAAAAATAACCTAAATAATTTTTATAACATTATGAAATATTTAGCTGTTCTTGTGTTCGTAGAAAATTGTGTTTACATTCATTATTAAATGACATGTGAATTATAAATGGATATCTTTTGGTATAACTTTATTCCTTAGTCAAAAAGTCATCTAAATTTATCAACCATAATGAAACCTGGAAATATTTGTAATAGGTATTTTTTCCCCTTTTAATAAATTTAATGTCTATAAAATAACTTTTTTCCCCTTCAGCAAAGAATTTCAAATTGTTGAGATTTCAGTACACTGTTAACTTTCTTTACTAATTTTATTTTTCTGCCAACTCTTAATTTTTTTTTCCTTTCAGCACCATTCTGTTTTGATATTTCTTCCATAGGTGTAACTTAAAAGGCAAGAAAGAGCATTTACTCTTTCAATAAACTTGTTGAAAATTAAACTGTTTTCTTTCTAGATAATTACTTCAAACATTTTTTTTTCACTGTGTTTGTGATGTATTCAAAAACAAAGATGTATATCTCAAATAGTTGATGATATTTTGTAGAACTCTTGTTTCAAATTGATTTGTTATTTGTAGACATAACTAACATAGGGTAAAATTTGCTAATGTGTTATGTGAATTGAATAAGAACATTAAAAAAAAATGTCTTCTCATTGTTAAGTATATTTGATGTTGAAACTAATTAGACTGCATTTTTTTAGGTGATAGTGTTTTCCCCTATACCTCTGTTTTTAAATTGTTAGTAGTGTTTTTTTTCCCCATTAATTTTCAATATTTCTTTTAAAAATTCCTCATTTAATTTTGATGTCAGTTTGAAATAAGTTTTTCTTTGGAGAAGTTTGTTTATAACATTGCTTGTATTTTAATCATGTACTTTGATGCTTCCATCCATACATTAGCTTAATATTTATTATAGTGGAGAATAATATAAATTTATGTAAACTAAAGCATTTTATTAAAACAAAACGTTTCAAAATATTTTATATATAGAATTTTACTGATAGAAACAAAAATATATATGTATATTTAGTGTTAGCTTATATCAATTTCTTACTTTTTGATAAGTTAAGCATTAATTCTATTTAATTTGATAAGTTAAGCATTATTCTATTAATTTTGAAAAGAGAACATTAAGAACGAAAATCTAGAACTGATAAAAATTGCTGTTTTCATAATTTAAGTAATATTTTTGAGCATAAATTAAAGATTCCATTCTATATATTAAATTCCCTCCTTTTCCTGTTTAAGTAAGCTGCAGATTATACAAGTTGAAGTAAAGACTAAAGTTTATTTATTTTTTTAATTTTGTCTCGCAGATTTTTGTGTAACTGTCCCCCGTAATTATTTTTACAATCGTGGTTTTTTTTTAAAAAAAGTTTCAGATATTATGCATCAGAATGCTACATGCATACCAATTTTTAGGATTTTGCAAATTGATAAAAAAAAATTTTATTTCTGTGTGTAGAAAACTTTTTTTTACATAATAACTTTTTTGCATTCCTCTTCTGATTGTTATATACTTTTAACATTCTTTCATTTAACATTTCTTTATTGTTACTTTTATTTTAATTTTGTATTACTTTTATTCTTAACTTCCTCTCATTTAACTTTTCCTTAATTGTCTTTAATTTTCTGACAAAGAACAGACCTGGTTGTATAACAGCTTTATTCTCTACTATCCTTATCTACTACTTTACATATACTTTTATTCTATACTTTGCGATCCTTAAAGGTGTTAACTTGCTCTCTTACACACTTGCACTGAGGGAGTTGTGTGGGTGGCATCTTACACTCATCCTTTACAAAATGCTCTCTACAGGTGGGCATTAAACATTAATTAACATGTGATGCAAGCCATGATTTCACTGTGAATAATACAATATTTTTAAAAATTTTACATTGTATGAGTATTATATCGGACCTGAGTTTTTGGTAGATTTCAGCTTTAATGTAATAAAATTATTTTTCTAATATATAATGTAAATTTTATTCTTTGGCAGATCCATATATATTTTACGGAAATTAGTTAGTGCCAAAGAATTTGAATCAGTTGTATAAGAATTCTTATAAACTCATTGCTGTAATAATTTGCACCCCAAGAAGTAAAAATTGAATTGTTACGAAACTTGGCATGTGAAGGTATGTGTCAGGCAGATATGCAAGTGTTTATATATAGGAATGCAGCATGAATGCATAATACCACCAGAGGGTATTGAACTTAGTGCACCCTCGATTGTAAAACAAATAAGCAAAGCTTGTTTGCATGTATTTAATCTATTTCAGAGGGATGCTTTTTAGCTAGAGATTTCATTACGCCGCCATTGGACGCTATATGAGCAACTGTCAGAGTTCGAGAGGGGAAGAATCATATGAATGATGGAATAAGGTGATCCGCTCAGTGAGGAACTTGCCACCTAGGCCATTCTGACTTTATTGTGAGGAGATGTTGACACCAGTCGACTAGACTGAAGTTTGTAATATGACAACCAGGCTTAGGATGCCCTCAACAAACCAATAGTCAATAAGACCATCACACGCACGCATAGCACCAACTGTCTCATTGTCTATCATCTATACATAGGAAATACTTTCACTACGGAACTCTGTGTCAGTCCGTAGCATCGCAAGTCACCTGGCTGAAGGACAGTTGCTATCACAGCGCCTATTGCGTGCACTACTATTGATACCCACTCAGTGTCACCTTCATGTGGAGTGGTGTTGCTCTCGAAGGGTTTGGACTGCAACCAAATGGAATCGGGTTGTCTTTAGAGACAAATCCAGATTCAATTAGGGCAGTGAGGACAATCGTGTACTTTTGTGGAGGCCCTGTGATAAACGTTTCAATCCTGCCTTCGTTGTATAGCAATACACTGCTCTCACAACTGGTGTGATGGCTTGGGATGCCATCGCATACAACACACAGTCACCCCTAATATTGATCTACGGCACTATGACAGTCCAGAAGTACATTCATGACATTGTTCTACCACTCATGGCAGGCTCCCAAGAGCCATTTTTCAACAGGACAATGCTCACCTAAACATAGTAAGGATTTCGCAGGACTGCCTCTGCTATATTTCCTCCCATCCCTGACCTGTTCAATCCCTAGATTTGTCACTAATTGAACATATCTGGGATCATCTGTGGTCGAATTAAAGGCATGTTTGCAGCAACTTTAGAACAAGATCTCGTAGGACTCAATGCTCGACTGTATCACATCATGCATTCATGCTAGAGATGGCCCAACAGTATACTAAAACCTCCGATGATTTTTTTTTTCTTACAGTAAATGATTAATTTTGCTTTTGTTTTGTAATCGCTTACCTACATGAACATTGTTCTTATGTATGTAAAATTTCGTTATATTCTGACAAATATTTCTTGGTGTGCAAATTTTTATGGCTGTGAGTGTATTCTATTTATCCTGAATTATATTAACATATTTTCCAACCTAAGTACATAAAACTAGTAAATTGCTGTAATCTTATTCTAATTGTAGTTGAAATAATTCTTTCTTTTATTATAATTTATTTAAATATATATAAATATTATTTCTGGAATGCTGTATATAAAAAGTATGTTATATTTTGCATATTTCAATAGCTTAACAGTATGGGGAAAAAATTATCATCTGAAGTGGGAAGAAAGGGATGGGATTATAGGCTAGGCCCATCAATAAGTGTTTGAGATCCTTTAACATGTAAATTAAAAGGAATTTTTTTATTGGTGCAATTTTGTATGCTTTGTATCCCCATGTTCCCTCAGGGGTTAAGTTACGCCTATGAATTTTCTTCAAACTATTCTTAATTTTCTATCATGCTTCTATCATTTTTCTTGAAATATGTCAAACTTATCATCATATTTATTTAAATAAAGAACAAAGTAAAGTCTGTTAAGTTTTTGTCCTGCTTTGCTTCCTTTTCATACTTAATCCATTTTTACTGATATTTTCTTTCTCTTGTAGGTAATTATATGTTACTTTGTTTTAATTTTTTTTTAACCTTTAACATAAAATTTTTAAAAGTTACTTTAGTTGCAGTGTTTAATAAAGCAAGGGAGAATTTATAAAGAGAATTTTAAAATGTAGTGCCTTATTATTGATCATCATATTACTCTAGAAGAAACAAAAGTTATCTTCAACTATGGGTCTTGTTTCAATAGATATGATTGAGGAAATTAAATGTAAAAAATTACAAGTAATAAAATCTAGTGCAAATGTCAATTATTTTTAAATACATGTCATAACATTATAAAATATATAGCTCTTCAACATGATCTAATCAATGATTTTTCCAATTTTTTTTAAAAGTACCTCTTATTAAGAATTTTAATCTAAATTAAAATAAAGTTTATTGGAATATATTTGCTGTACCATAAGGCTGTGTAGTTTTTCAGGAAAAAAATGTTTTAAAATATATATCCCAAAATTATTATCTAGGAAACTTAGTAAGGATGATAACTTGAATGAATTTCAGAAATTTTCCTCTTATGAACCCATTAGAAAATTACTTAATGAAAAATCATGCAGTAAAATTAGATGAAAAAAAATTAATGCATTGAAAATGAAATAATTTTTTAAAAAAATAGTTGTCTATAAGCATGTGGCAATATGAAAGACATGTCCATGCAAGTTTTTCCATGTAAAAACAGTTATAGTTGTATCTTTAAAGAAGGAGCATGTGTATGTTACTGAGAAACACACATTCAAAAATTTGACTTGTTGAAGGGGCCGCGGTAGCCTAGTGGTCAAGGTCGTGGACTAACGACTGGCGGTTATCGTTCAGTCGCGGGTTCGATCCTTGGCCGCCAAAGACCCGCCGTGTAGCCGGGGCTGATGCACGTTAAATCTGTTCGGGGTCCAAAGTCCTCCCGTTGGCGTGGTGTGGATGTTAGGAGAGGGGGGTGCCAGCTCAGGTGTCGTCCTCGTCACTTGACCGTGGTTCAAAATTACGAGGTCCGTCGCCAATAGCCCTCGTGTTGCTTCTAGTGCGACGTTAATAAGAACTAAACTAAACTTGACTTGTTGAAATGAGTTTTTCCTACTGCAATGGCCAGAGTCAGCAATAGTGCTTTGCTTACATAATTAAAAATATTAAACTACATGAAATTTTACAAATAACTTTAGCATGAATATGGAAAACATTTTGTATACAATTAAAGCATGTGCCTCATACTATGTAAGCTTAGAGAACTTGCTACTTCTTGGCAGTGACATCATTTCTTGTTATTCAACAAAACTATTAATGGAGGGAGCCTTAAATTAAACAAAATGTGTTACATGTGCTAAAATGTTAAGGTTTAAAAAATTATTGAATCAAATTTTAATTTGATTTTTACCCTAAACTGTGACTCTTTTATTTATTTATTTTTTAATTGTACGAGTTCAATTTAAGAAGTATGTATAAAATCATGCAATGTATAATACAAATTCATAGTTTATTGCTACATATAAAGGAAACAATTGTTATTTAAAATATTGAAAAGGCTCAGATTAATTAATGCTTAAATACATGAGGAATAATTAAATAAATCCACGCTTTTTGTAATTTAAAAAAAAACAAGTTTTGGGTTTGAAGTCATGATGTAAATTGATTATATCAGTATTCTGACAAAAAAGTGTCTGGATATAAAGAAAACGTTATTTCTAGAATAACCCAGTATGCAACAAAAAAAAAACTAGATCTCTTCACTATTCCATTATCACATAGGAATTCTTTGAAATTGTTTTATATTTATAATTGTTCTTTATATTAATTGCAATTTCCCCCTTTCTAAATATGGATGAATTGCTTTGTTCGTCACAAAACATTCATTTTTCTTTCTAGATGGCACATAATTTTTTAGATCAAATACAGGGCATTATTTATTTGTTGAATATATTATAGTTAAGTTAGGAGAATTTTTTTAAATACATTCATGTTTATGAAAATTTCTACATTTAAAGAATTGTCAGATAAGAATGAAATTTCCTGAAAGCATAATGTAAGTTTGATATGCTAATGATAAAAGAATTTCCTTTCCGGATCCTAGCTGAGCTCTCAATAACAAGTATTAATTAAGAGCTGTTGAAAAGCTAGGAAAGTAAAGTATAATCACCCCTTGAAAATTATTCAGTAAAAAGTAGTTCTTGTATCAATCAATAAATAAAGTTTCAACATGGAAAACTGTTTTCCAATATCATCAGCCTGTAAAAGAATTTTCATATTCTGATATCTCTGTTAATGTGGAGTGTAGCTCATGCATTTGAGTGTGTCAACAGTGAACTATAATTGCAGTGACACTGCTGAATAGAGTCTTATTTGTGTGGCAGTGACAGCCATTGCGAGCTTTTCTCAAGTGTTTCACAAAACTAACACTTTGTTACAGGAGTAACATAATCTATTTCAACAGTTTGACAGCCTATTCTCTTATGTTAAGGATATTCTTGATCCCAAAACATCATTGCTTTATGCTGCTGTTGATGCCAAAGTGCAAACTAGCAATATGGAAATATCTTTCAGGTGATGTTTTCTGATTACTAAAACTATAAGTATGAGCATGTTTGTAAGTGCCAATTAGTTTAATACATTATCCTAACTGCATTAAATTATACATATTTTCAATCATAATTGCTTCTTAATAGAAGTAGTTAATGCTTAAAACATTATCTCACTACAACTAATCTTAAGATATTCTAACAAGACTATGACCTAAATTCTGCTTAAAATGTATAAACTTGCGTGCCACATATAGATTCTCATTCACTAGACTACTAATATCTCTCATTCACTGGACTACTATTATTTCTCCATTCACTAGACTACTAATCTCTTTCATTCTCTAAACTATTATCCTATTACACCATTTCAACAGCTCTTACTTATGGACTGTTGGCTCAGATTGAATCAATGTTTGTTGATTACCCATGACTGAACTAGTCTGATTTAATTTCGGGAATGTCTTATAAGTTCTTATAATTCCATTTGTAGCAGCTTCTCAAATTAATGATTATATAAAATTCATTTGTCTTATTTCACCACAATGTTTATGCAAAATAAAATTTTATCCTAATCTGACCAATTCATGGATTGCAATTTTTACAAACATGAATTTTTTAGGACGAAATTAATTTATTTTATTTCTTCTGTTTCTTTTAGAATAAAGCTTCTTCATCAGGTAAAAGACTCGGGCAGTATGTAATTTATTTTGTTTATTATTTGCTGAAGATTTGACTTCTTAGGTGATATTTTGTTTAGTTAATCAACTTTTTATTCTTTAGGTTTGGTAATTGATTCAGTTTTTGGATTAAGTTTACTAACGGCCATTGTGGATAAACTATACGAATTTTAAAATTAACAAAAAACTTTTTAACAATGGAATGCATATATTTCCCCCTACCTTCACTAGTTTTATTTTCGCTATGGTGTACATTGTAATTATTAATGGGGATAGGTGATAAATGTCTCTCGTAATCCGTATAATGTATATTTTGAATTTGGTATGTATTTTCTTGTATGCATAAAGTTTCATTCACTAATCAGATATAATTAGAAAATGCTTCACAAACACTCAGCTGAAAACTAGGAGCAATGTAACAGAATGTCTGTAAATAATATTTTATGTAAGAATATAATAGACTTCCAATAAACACTTCATAAAATAATTGTTGAGCTCAAAATAAGAAAACAAATTAAATAAATTTTATAGTATTGTTTTATTAGAGATGTATCATTCTGTTGTGATTCAGAATTGATGCAGTCAAAAAATCGATGAATTTAGAGGGTATGTAATTTATAATGGATCTTTCTTCTTGGAAACATGAAGAAATTAAATCAACTTTATCAATCTTTCCAGCCCTTCCCATGTTGGCTATGTGAGAATGAAAATCTTAATGTTTTGCATTGTTTGATGTGTACTGTAATGGCAGTTATTCTAAATATTAATTCTTTGAAAAACAATAGCTACAATATTTAAAATGCTAGTGTTTTGTTTCAAAAGTATACTATGGTGGAAGATCCTCAAAAAAAGATTAATTTAAAAATATAAAATCCCCTAATGTTAATATATGGGGGAAATAATTACTTTATTTTCTGAAACTACATAATTCCAACACTGCCAAAGTAAAGGAGAAAAATTATCCTCTGAAAAACGGATTACAATACACAATGAACAGAGGCATACGAGGAAAGAACTGGTTTTTGCCACTTGAGAAAATTACCTATAAGAGCAAGCTTATGCTTGAAAACTAAGAGAATGGTGCTCTTTCTCTCTCACTCTTTCAAAAGAACAGATTGTTCTTTTGTTACCCTTCCCTACCTGTAAAAAATTTTCTTATACAAGAGGCATATTCATAAGACTTAAATCTCCACGATCCATTAGAGACTTGGTTTCTAGTTGTTGCTCTGTGCTCTAAAGCTAGCTAATGAGCTCTCATGTGTCTGTTATGCCTTCTAAGTATTGCAGAAAAATCCTTGTCTCCTGTGTAATTAGTATGCTTTTGATGATCTAATAAATGATACTTTTTTTTCTTTTGCTGTAAAAACTTATTGTTAACTATTGGAAAAATACAATACTAGTTTAGCATTGATTGTTTTTCTTTTTTCTAATTAAACTTAAAATTGTGACTACACTATATCTCTTTGACTTCTAAATATAAATGAATTGCAGAGCAATTGAAAATCATGGGAATATTTTTGCAACTAGTATCCTGTAAATTTAGCTGTTCTCTTCAGTTTTGCTAATCAATAAAAGTAATCCTGAAATTTTCTGATTCAAGGAATATTCTGTATTAGACAGTTACAAACTTTTCTTTAACTGAAAATTTATCTGTAGAGTTAATTTTCTGACCATTTTTTTGAAAAAAAAAAATTTTAAATTTTTTTTTTTTTACCTTCCCCCCCCCCAAAAAAAAATTTTTCCCCCACTTATATAAATTTGTAAAGTTTTCATATCCTAAATAAAGTGTACACTGATCTATCTATAATTTAAACTACATATGTATTATGAATTAGATAATAATTTATGTAATATCATTTAAAAATTTTGCATGCGTAAAAAATATGTTTCTCTAACTCTATTTGGTGTCTATCAGCAGGCTTTTATACTTATAACCTTTCTATTGGAATTTTTATTTAAAAATCATAGGGGATTCTGTGATAACTTCAACAATAATATCAAACTGATAAATTTGTGAGTAGTTTAATTCTCAAATTCGCATACTTGTGAATAATTTCTTCTGTTAAACATAATATAAATATCTGTTAATTTGTGATCAGTGTTTTCAACTCAAAGTAGTTATTTGTATCATTTATCTTATTTACCATTGCAATTTCTTTTGATTCTGTATTAATTGCTTTAAAAGACAATATGTGATTGATTGACTGATGAGTTTGTAAAAAATTTGACATTTTATTCTGCGAGTATATTCTTTTTTATACATCTATATGTGTAAATGCTGAATTTTTCTCTGGTAAAAGCAGTCAAAAATGTGTAAGGCTTGAAGTCTGTCTAACTGATTTATTATGAAACATATCTGTATGACATCTTTGTAGAACAAATTGTGTTTTACAGTAATAATTTGAAATTGAATGCAAACAACAGAAACAGTTAACACGATTATACAATTTTTAATTACAAATCTTTTATTCTATATTTTCCCTTTCTTTTCTCTTTTTGAATTATTTGTAAAGTATTGTTTGTTTATCTTATAAATAATAAAATAGTCTATTCCAAATACTTTAAATTGAATACTAAGTAACTCCCTAGATTATTTTTTTTTTCAATCGTGTAAATTTCTTTCAATTAAATTTAACATCTTAGTTGCACGAAACACATTGATGACTATGATTTTTAATTATACCAATTTTTGATCAACATATATTTTCTTACTGTTACATAAATGCTAGAATAACTATTTAAATTTTTACTATTTCACTAACTAAATAAACATTTTATTCTTGTCTAACTTCAGATATATTAATAAATCTTTGTTTATGGATATATGTAGTGACCTTGTAATTTAATGTATCAAAATTAACTATATAATGCTGTTTCAAGAAATATCTTATTATGGATTTTCAATGTATTATTTATAGTAGAATTGACAAAGGCTTAAATAGCTCAATGAAACATGTTATATCATTTTGAAAAATATAAAATTATTAACTGTAAATCAGCAGAAATTAAGTGTTTTAAGAAATAATAGGCAATATTTTTAGATAAGTAACACTGCTATGGTTCTTAATAATCCTGTTATATATATTGTTAGAGTGAAGTTTTGAAATTTTAGTAAAATTAATCTATTTGAAAATGTAACTATTATTTTCAATAAGTGCAGTATTGGATTATTTTAAAAATATCATAAAGACTTATCAACTTAGTATTGTTTTATTTATCAACTATCTTTCTGTTATTTTCTATTGCAATTTCCATGACCTTAAGTTGGATAAAAGATTAATTATTTAACTGAATTATATTAAAGTTCTACCACAAAATTTTCTTCCGTATAAAATTTTGTCATTATCGGTGGTCAGTGCCTTGAATGGAATATGTCAGGGTTTTCATTTTGTGTGTGCTTTTATTGCCAGCTGAACAATGTTTAACTAACAGTCTGATGAACTATTGTTTATAGACATATCTTAAGTTTCTGTAAATCTGAGGAGAGGAAATTAAAAGTAAAAGTGATTTGTAAATTCTTAAAATCACCTTGATGATCATCATTTCAAATTTTTTTGACTGACTACAGTAACCTGAGAATTAATTCTCACTGAGGCAAAAACCCTCTATAGATTTTCTTAAGTATAGTATTCTCACTTATCTGGCAAATAGCAGACCAAAATTCCACCGGATTATTGGAAAATTACTTATGATAATGCATTTATACTGCAAAAGCTTAGTATTGTTGGATAAAATTAAATACAAGTACATGCAAATTAAGTATCAAACACCCAGAATAACTAAAACTACATAAATTGTACTATTTAGTATTGATAATATAGAGGGAGTGCTGCATTATTTTTTATGGTGTTCACTTTCTTCCTCTCCTCTTTTAATTTTATTCATGAAAACATGCTTAGAAAGTATTGAAAACATTTTCAGTGAAAGGAAAGAAAGTAAATGTATATATATTGTTGCTTTTTTGTGAATAAAAAAAGGTACTGTGTTTTTGAAAAAAATGTATATGCATTGTTGAATGTGTGTAACAACATACTGGTAAACATTTCTGAAGCTGTGTTCATTGAACAATATCCGAGAAAGCTGAATTATCCAGAATTATAATTATAAACGTATTATATATTCAGTATTAATTCATTTCTATTTGAAAAACTAAATTACAGAACCCAGAAAGTTCTTAATGCAATGCAATTTTATTTATCATTAATCTAACAAAATTTCGTAAAGTTTAGTTTTTCTCAAAATAATTTTTGAAAACATTTTTTTTTTTTATTTTTTTCCTTATGATTATCATAATAGTGTTTTTTCTGTATTTATTGCTAATTTTTTAACACAAAAAATCAAACTTGTTAGAATAACTTAACATATTTATATGCATCCTGATACTACTGACTATTTTGCATAAAGATTGATATTTGTGTAGATAACTTTCATGTTTATGTAAGTACTAGAATTATGTATTTTTCTCCCAAGAATATTTACTATAATAACTTCTGTAACAAATTTAAAATCATATTCTTCCGTGATGTCATGCTACACTTAGCCTTATTTTTCAATAGGAAAATTTGATTGACACATCAGTAAGATATTTTGCTGTTGTTTCTCAAATACTCATTTTAAATTTGGATCGAAATTGTGTAGTTATTTTATGTGACTGACCGTAAGGATCACCATGTGCATTCTAATGCATAAAGCTTAAATACTTTTGCATTAGATTTTAAAAGTTTGTTTTAACATGCTGATGAATAGTTTTGGTTGCTAAATAAAAAATATGATTATCTCAAAAAAGAAAAAGAAACGATTTCATAATATTGAGAAATTATGAAAGTGTTTCCTTTATTTTTTTAGTAATTTACTTTTGAAAATTAGCTTTTATGCCTTTTGGTAAAAATCTTATTGTGTTTCACACTATCAGTTTGTGGCTTAAATAATTGGAAATTCTAAAATTAATTTCTAGGATCATTTAGTCAAATTTCAAATTTGTGATTAGTTATAAGAGGAAATTAAAACTGGCAATTGTTTATTTTTATTGTAAAGGGGGGGGGGGGATTTATATTTCATGCATTTTTTTATTAATTTTTAAACCTATTTTTTCCATCCATAGGACTGTTTGAGTTTTTATTTTTGGGTTATTATTTTGGAATATGCTTAGAATATTTTTTCTCTTCAAGTATTCAAAAATACATCAAAAGCACTGGATTAAAAAAAATCATTTTGTTTAAATAAAGATTAAAATTTTAATTAAAGATGTCCCCAAATGCTTATATTTAAATATTCTTTAACACAATAACTGAATTTGAGCGATGCAATGTTGAAAAACATTATCAGTTTAATTTTGTTTTAATCACCAGGACACATTAAAGAAACCATTAGCTGAAAATGCATTTATTCTTTTAGTTGTCATTTACAGTTACGTTATTAAGAAAGATTAAATTAAATGAACTCTCCTGAAATATGAGAATTAAAAAAGTTCATATATAAAATGTTGTGCAAGATTTTGCTTAGAATGTGGTAAGTAGCTTTCATCCTTTAGTTGTGTTTTACATTTTTATAAATTATTGTTATTTGTAACAATGATTTTGAATAGATTAAGAGAAAAAATAATTTATATTGATTTGTAGTTTTACAAAACTTAAATTGATGTGTTTCACATAGGCTATGAAGGATCATCTTGCGAGCAATGGGGAACTCCAGTAGAAGTTAAAGTTGAGGATGGGAAGTTGTACTATGATAAGAAATGGTATAGTTTTGAATTTTTTTATTATCAAAATAGTTTTTATAATTTTCTGTTCAAAATAACTGTTATTGAAAAAATATAATTATGTTCTTAACTTATGGACAGTTGTATTTTTGAAATGTATTTCCATGAAATTTCAGAAATTGGCTTCTGTAACATAATTAATATCTAGTTTGGTTGATATAAATACTCTTATTCTAATATTGGAAACAAGGCATCACTGCCTCATATTATAGGTCATGTGAAACTGCCAAAAAAGAACTACATATCCTACTTTAAATTGGTGATTTGAAAGGCATTCGCTTTTAGTTCTAAGTGAGTTGTTTACTGCTTTATACATTTAAATGAAGTTACCTACAGAAAAAAGATTGGTTAGCTTTACAATAGGTGTTAGGGAATAAAGTATCGGGCACAGTGTCTTTCAGGGAAAATTGTTCTGAAACAACCAAATAATTTTGCTAAAGAACAAGGTGATGTTTACCCCAAGAGAAACAACACCTCGAGATGACTGTTAAATCTTTCTACAAAGAGTGGGCTGATATTAATCTTGAGAACAGCTACATGTGCAACTGAGTTGCAGCTTATTGTAACCAAATGCCTTCAATAAAGGTTGCTTATTCTCCACTCACCCTCAAGATTACATCACACACGGACATTTGCCTTTTCTGAGACAGTAAATGAAGTACCGTTTTTGTATCTCAAGTATTTTCTTAAACAGCTGATATGCAGAGGACACAGTCTTATTCGATTAACTTCAAGGAAGAAGACCCCTGTATTAAGTGTCAATCCCACTCACCTGGAAGGGGGGGTAAATAGTCATATTTTTGAAGAACATATCTGGAAAGAAAATTCTCGTTAACAATAGTTCATCATTCCAGAAAGTCTGGTGTGGGTTTTGTTTTTTGTGCACGACAATGGTATATCACTTTGGACTTTAGAAATTGAGGATATCGCTCTGAACATATTCACTATTATGCCCCCTGATTTAAATCCTAATGGAAATGTATGTGGCGTTTAGGAGAAAGATTTTTGTACCTCTAGAATGCCCATCAATTGGCATAGATGATAATCCAGAATTGGACATTTTTACTAGAACTGCATAATAGTTTTGTGTAGAGCTGTGGTTTCCAAATGGTTACATAGTGCCTTAACAGGAGCACTGCAGAATAGTACATAAGCTTTGATAGTTAGTTTTCAAAGAATTTATTTAATAATATTTCAATTTGAGAGGCTCAATATATGTCCAGTACAATTTTTTTTTTCCTGGTGTTATGTTTTTTATTTATTTTTATCTCTTATTCATATGATTAGTCATGCTTTGACTTAAGGTAGAATGCTATGGAAATCTTTAGCTTGCAAATGGTGCTGTGTTTCGAAAAAGTTTGGAAATCATTGGTGTAGAGGATAAATTGATATCATCACTGTTGTTTCAATCTTTATATACCCTAGGAGGCAACCTTTCTAATCCAGATTATCTAAAAAAAATTCAAAATATGTATTTCATCAGGAGTTAATGAATAAATTATTTCAAGGCTAACTAATTGTTTAGGAAGCTTTATTTTCTAATCGGATGTTATAAAAAAATACAAAGATATTCGACCCTCAGTAATCAGTTTACTTTTCACTCTCTATAATATTTAATTTTCTTCTATTTAATTATTGTATTACATGTTTTTAAAAATTTATATCTTTATTATGTTCTTTAGGTATCATCGGGGACAGCAAGTGTATTATGAAGGAAAAGAAATTGGGACTAAGAATAGTGGTTTAATCTGCACTATTAGTTCTTCTGAAGTAAGTAGTTTAGTTCAGTTAGGGCTTTATAAATATGTGTGTTGAATTACAATATTGTAATATGTGTTTTATAATTTGTGATGTGTATTTGTAGAAGAAACATTTGACTCCATTGTCATCAATTTTTTTTTTTGTCATGCATATCATAATTTGGAAATTGGATTGTAATAGTGTATCATTGTAGTATTTCTTTGTGAAAATATCATAAACTTTGTAAATATTATCCAAAGACAATGCATTCGGAAGGAAAGATGTTTATTATCATGTTTCATTTTTACCAAGCTCTATTGTATTATTATTTTGTGCCCCGTTGTTTCTACTAAACGCATATCATTTAACTTTGTTCAGTTCTGAAACCTAATCTTGAAAGCTATTTATACAAAATTAAAAAGACCTTTTATTTAAAAAAATAATAATAATAAAGCTGTAAATAGATTGTTATTCATATTGTGTCATTTCAAAAGAATATATGAGCAAAATCTACACTTTTAATGTATGAAAATTCATAAAAATAAAGAATGATTGTTTGCTGCTCAATTTGCGTAAGAATTACTAGAAATAATTTGTTTTCTAAGAGATTGATTTGCTATTACTTTCTTGACTGACCACATAAAAACTAAACAAGCCAATGATTCGCAAAATCCTTAAAATTATAAATTAAGAAGTGTAGTTGAAACTGATATTGGATTATTTTTAGGCATTCATTGGGTTTTCCTTATCTATTTGATAGAAATTATACTCTTTCTTAAGAAGAAAAGATATTCCTTAAAATGCTTACAGCTTCAAAAAAATTATTTATCATTTTAAAATATTTGCTATATAATGCATTTGATATGGAATATGGTCTTTTAAAAATAATCTATATCAATAGCTTATAAAAAAAAGGGGGGCATATAGTTTTTCTTTAATTAATATCCAAATATATCCAAAAATCAATATATATATATTATTTTTTATCCAAAAATCAACTCATTTATAAATGTCCATCATTTTTTTTTTAATAGTCAATAAAGATTAATTTTTGCAATTTCAAGTTAAAATATAATAAATTTGGATTAGCATACTCCTTAGTGCATATAAAATGCCTTTGATGAACTCTGCTTCTAACAATATGCATTTGAATATACTAAAGAAAAAGATTGCTGTGATTTAAGGTTAAAGGAATTTAGATTTATTAAAAGGCCCATCTAGATAATGCATATTTGATAACTGTAACACAAAAACTAATTACCTGGAGGAAATTATGCAATATTGATTTGATATTCAAATCCTCTTAAAGGCTCAATTTTTAATTTGTTTATTGTTCTATTCCATACCTAAAGTGTGTTGCTAAATTTTGTGTATATTTCATTCTCTATGTTCAACATATGTATATATATATTTTTTTTTAAGATTCTAATGTTTTAAAAAATTATAATACTTTTATTGACAAAATTTAAGGGGAAATGCAAAGCATTTTGTTTTGGACAGGACTAGAATGTGAAAGTTAGATTTTTGTAAGATAGTCAAGTTTTGCAGCTAATAATGATTCTTTAATTATAATCTCAGCTGATTAATTATAACCTCAACTCCTGTAAAATCTCGCTGGAGCAAAATTCCAAGCTAATGCAATTATCAAACTATTGCTGAAAATAAGCAGAAAAAATGCAGATAAAAGTTTTGGATTGCTTATTGATAATGAGAAAAACAAATTTGTTTCAAGAACATTTGTAAAGAATGATTTATTACTTTTAAAATAATAGTTATTAATCATTCTTCAGTTGACTGAAAACTTTTCAAAAATATCCATTAAAGGAATTTATCATTGTGGTGAGATTTTACTGAGCAAAGGTATATTTGAAACTTATGTGTTCTAATAAATCTAGAAATAAAATTGTAGTCTTTTGTAATGTTATTGTAGGATATTATTTGTGTAACATTGTTTTTAATTTTTTAGTGGCGGATTTTAAAATAATGAATCATCAATGTTTGTTTTTATGGTAACACGTTTTGTTCTTTTGTGTGAATGTGGGGTTCATTTACTCATTATAATTATTGATTTGATATGAGATTTAAAAGAATATTGCATTATAGCAGACATTTACTTTCGACTTTTGTGAGTAATTTATTTTTACTTCATTACATTTAGGGTTTTTTTTTTTTTTTTCCCAAATTTATTTTTTTTTTTTTTTTTTTTTTTTTTTTTTTTTTTTTTTTT
>BMAW01088487.1:245244-268829 GCA_019974015.1 Nephila pilipes | reverse complement strand
TTTTTTTTTTTTTTTTTTTTTTTTTTTTTTTTTTTTTTTTTTTTAAACTAGACACTATCAAATATTTGCTCAAAAAAACTGTAATGTAACAAAAAAAATCTCATCTTCAATGCAAAAAGTATAAATAATCTTCGTCAGGTAGTAGAAAACTCAGTTTTGTTCTTTTTACCCATTTTATTAATTGTACTTTATTATTTCTACAGATATGGATTAAACGTACCAACGACAGCAACAAAATTCGCATTTTTATTTCCCAATTGCAAAAGGGCAAGATTACCCTAAGAAGGAGATCAACTTAACTAGAAACATTTATATATTGTTACGGAATTCCTTATCTGACATTCTTTCAATTTCCAGTAATACAAGATTTTTAAAGTAGAGCAGGCAAACATAAATATCCATAACTTTTCTTTTTTTTAGAATTGACTTTAATAACATGATCAATCTATTTTACTAGTACAGTAATAGTTATTGTGTGATGTTGACTAGGAATTTAATTCCATGCAGATTATTCTAAGAATAAATTTATATTATTTATTGAGAGTTCAAAAATAGCACTTATTAAATCTTCATAACCTAGGGAATATTTCTTGAAAATTCTGTTGATTAAGGTAATATAATCATGATAAAGCAAAAGCTGGACACATGTAATTCTTCTCATTATCTGAAAATTGGTAAATGTATAATATAATTTGATGACTTATGTCAAATTTAACAATTATAGATTAAAACTACATCTTGGCCAGTTTTGTAAACCTTTTTACAGATTAATAAGAATCATCATAAAAGCTATAACTTATGTGTAGTTACTCTATAATTTCAGTAAAATTATATGCTTTTCCAAAAAAGAAAACTTTTCTAGTCTTTTTGTCACACTGGAACATTTTATGAATGTTCTATTATGTTTGGAAATTTTTCATGAGCATAATATTTTAAGAAACATTTTAATGACTTTCAAAATCTTTTTGTATTTTTACCAAAAAAAATGACATAAGCATTTAAGTTAATAATTAAGGATCACAACTCAAAATACATATTTTATAAAAGCTTTCGAATTGGTATAGAATTTCTATGAAATTAGGGATATTCAGGTCTATATTTTTTTTTTTTTTTTTGTATTATATATATGTATACTTACAAGGAACTAATAGCTAAATGAATGAGGGAAAGGTTTATGTGGCTTATATAATTTCAAGTTATTTTACAAAAGAAGCTTCAAATTCAAATTTAATTGGGTCTGGGTTACAGCTACCTAACATATCTCACCAGATTTAGATAGATATTGCCTCTCTGTATAGCCCTGCTACTTTACAGCTTCATAAATAATCCAAAACTATACATAAGACATAACCCATTTTTAATAATAAGGTGAAATTCCTTTATTTGAAGAAACGTCCTTTTCTGATCATGAAAAATTATTTCTTTATCTGAACTAAATAGCTAATGAAAAGCTCTAATAATGTTTCTTTATACCTTACCTATGTAATTATTTTTGTAATAATAAGGTTTTAAATCTCTTAAAAATATATATAATTTGTTACTACTTCTATTTTTGGAAAGTTTTCTAAATATATTTTTAATTTAAAGATGTTAAAGATTTCCTTGTTATATTCCTCTTTTAAAATATTTTTTATTCAAGTTTTAAAATTGTTTGTTTTGTTTGTCCAATTTTTTTAAAATCAAATTATAACTACCATAATCACAGCTCAAATTTCTAGTTTTAAAAAAATAGTTTTTAAACATTCTTTCTACAATTTAAAGGTAGTGTATCAAATTTAACAGCAATTCTCATATACATAGAATTTTACAATAAGCTTTAATGGCGTGAATTTTAGACTTTGTCTAGTTTTACCTGCAAATCTTTTTTTTTTTTACAGTAGCTGTGCAATAGTTGCAATCATATTCACGAATATCCGTAACAATATATAAATACATACAAAATTGTTTTCATTTCTTGTATGTTTGAGGGTAGATTCCATTATTTTATTCATCTGTATTTATACTCACATGTTCATAAATATTTTGAAGATTTTTGTTTGTAACTTTTAAGATATACTAAAATATTTTATTTCTTGTATGTCATTTTAGGAATAGATTTAAATGTTATGTTATTCATCTGTATTTATACTCATTTATTCATAAATATTTCGAATTTTATATCTTGTACAAGTTTTTAGAGTTTTTTAAAAGTTCAAATTTTAAATTTTCTATCAAACTTTCAGAATTCTAATATTCATAAATAATAACAGTTATGTGGGATGTGTAAATGTTGATGCTTTTTTAAAATTTATGGTGGGTTCTATTTGGGTTCTATTTATTTATAATGTAAAACATGTGTGAATTATCTGCGTCCCCCTTTTGTATTTATGAATATGTATTTTATAATGGAATATAACTGTAAAATTTTGTTAATGTTTATTTTAGGGGCAGGTAATTTATTTGTTTTAAACATACAGTTAATGATTAGTGATGTGAAATTGCTAAGAATTTATTAATTATTCCAGACAAGAATGTTATATATTTCTGTACAATTTTTTTTTAATGTTATTTTGAAACATATGGATTTCGCCTAATTTGATCACATATTCTAGCTTTTTGCTGCTTATTTTTAAAACTTATTCTGTTGCAATGCATTGAATTCTCTATAAAAGAATAATTAACCAAGTGTTAGTTTTTATACTTATTTGTTATCTTTTTAAAATGTTTTGAGTTATAAAACTGTTATTTTAGAAAGTATTAGATTATGTCCTCTAATTCTTTTTGAAGTGATGTTATGATAACTATTATTTATTGGGGGAAGCTTAGTACTAGTTTATTTTCATAACTGGATCTGCTGTCATTAGTGTAGTTCTTCATTCGCTGTGCACAATTATATAGTGTAAAAAGTGTATGTTACTGTTGGAGATGTCATGCTTTATTTCTACATTGTGACTGAAGATTATTAAATAAGGAGCTGTGTTCTCTAAAGAACTAAAAAAAAGAAATTCTGTCCATATTCATACTTAGAAAGGGAACTGTGTGGATACCAATTATTGTGGCGCTGAAATATATTTCAATTTGCCACTTTTAAATATAGCTGTTGGAAAATTTTCTGAAGATGAATTTACAGCTTCCAAGCAGAAGCAATCTCATCATTAGAGTCTGCTCGCCAAACTTGACTGTTTTATTTATTGTAATTTATAGTAAAATTTTTAAATATACTCGTAGCTACTGTTCTCTGAAAATCACTTCAATGCTTTTTATTCGGAATATTGTGTGCTATTTTTTTTTTTTTAAATGTTTATTGGTAAGGTGTGTTAGGTTAATTTTTTTTTCCCTTATGTATAATTTCAATTACTTGTAAAATTATGTAGTGTGTGAGCATTTTGTATAATTTATAGATAAGCTAGTAGTACACTTAATGTATAACCGGGTGTAATGAAATGTTTTGCCCAAATCTCACATATGTTAAAGGAATATATTATAAACGTTTCACAAAAAAGAACTGTATTCTTTTTATTTTTTTGTAAAATATATTGTGTAATCTTTTAATGCAACTATATATTCTCTAATTGCAGTATGCATATCCTTTTTAATACTTGAAAAGTAGGAAAACTTAAATGGAAACCAAAATAAATTCAAAAATTCTCATACGATTTTTTTTTAACATATAAAGCATTACGTGCAAGTTTCCCAATTTTTATTGAAGGTTTCCTATTTGATATTGCACATTCTATGAATATTTTACTATCCTATTCTGACTTGTTCTCTGTCTGCTATTTAATTAATAATGTGCATTAATGAGATTTGAAATTCAAATGCATTGAAAATATCAACAATGCTTATGATATTGAACATACATATTTACATTTGAAAAGAATACTGCATTCAAAATTAAGAGGATCTGTCACCAATACTCTGTATTGCTTTTAGTAAAGTATCAGAAGGCTAATCCATATCTTTAAAATTGCATAATTTCATTAATATCTAGATATCCTTATCATAATTATTAACTCCAGTAAATCTGTAGATATTTATACCTTGGGGTTGTTGTTTTTTTCAAGTTTTATTTTAATTGAAGCTATTGTGGTTTTAATATTTTGGGAATCTTCAAGAATTCTAATTTTGTTAATGTAAGTAGTTTGTGACAAAATTGTGTGCATTACTTTAAAACATTTATTCAAATATTATGTGTTATTTTAATCATTTAGTTATATGGAGGGATATATATAACATTAATGATTATTGTGATAAAAGTAATTTCTTCACTTTGGGAAACATTAAATATTTCCTTCCTTGTCCAGAAGAGGAATGCAATATTTAGAAAGAATTGGTGATAGTTCAAACTCAAGTGATTAAATTTCAATTACCTATAAATAGAATTAGATGATTTACAAACTTTCCTTGGGGGGGGGGGAGATCTGCATGAAACTTTTTTCAATGTTACTATTAAAAACAGGCTTCTCTAATTCCATGGCTCAAGATTTATACATCTAATAAAATAACCATTAAATGTTCAGTTTTATATTCTGGATAAACTCAAAATGAGAAAATTTTCGACTCTGATTGTGAACAAATTTTCTTGCTGCTTAATATTCTGGTTACAATATGAAACTTGAATTTTCAAGTTTTATGGATACAATTTGTTACATTTTGCTAGTTTTCTTGAAAATATTTATTGTAATTGCTCCACATTGTTAAACTTCAGTTAAATTCCAAATTTTGTAAAATCAAGTATCACATATTAACTTATTTTCTTTCCTTTCTTTGTTATGGGAATATTAGCTGTTTACAGAAATGTAAACTCAGATAACAATGCATTGAAATTTTCTGTAATACTTGTGTAATAAATATTTAACTTACTTTATCAAACTTCCCTTTTAACATCAGTTTTAAAAAATCGATTTCAGGTTTCTTTAATAAATAATGCACCTGCTGACAAATTAACATTGAAATATCTGATTTTTAAAAAAATTGGGCGCAATTTATAATTGTGTATTTAATTTCCATGTTCGTTAAGGTTTACTACACAAATTAATTATAGGTTTATATAAACTTATTTTGGAAAACTCGTGAAATGCAGTCTATTAAAATTGAAGCATTTTGAAGAAAATGTATGTAATTAGTTTGAGGGGTCACTTCTCACAGCATTTTTCCTATCCCTGTAATGTTGAAAATGACCAATTTTGAGGAACATTTTTAAAAAATTGACTGGTTGTAGAGTTCCCAATTTTTTTTTTGTGTTCATTTATTGTATAGTTATTTTAATGAGAGGGTTTTTTTTTTTTTTTTTTTTCCCCAATTAGTTTTTCTAAAACAAATTATTATGTAGAGTAACGTGTGAAAAGTTAAAAAACAAAGAAAATTTGTATACATTTCAACCTCTAAAATCTTTTTGAGAAAATCTCTCATTAAAATATTCCTTTATGTGCTAGTAATACTTGCATCAAGTTTCATAGCTATAAGATAAGTAGAGTTTTTTTTTGTGAAAAAATGTTCCTTTTGTGTTGAAATTTACACTTTTGAGAAAATGCAATTTAAATTACAAACTTACCATTTACTGATGCATACCAGCACCATAGCTTGAATTGCTTGGGTCTTCTGCTAGATCATCATCTTATTGACATTTTAATGGTCTTTTTTCAATTCTAGCTTTTTTTTTTGTTTTTCTGAAAAACTGCCTTTTCTACTTTTGTTATACAAACATGATCTGCTTCCTGCAATGCCCGACATGTATAAAATCCAGACTGAACATTTAATAAATTGAAAACTTTTAATTTTGTAATGAATCCATGATTAAATAGAGATTTCGCTTCATGCACTCCATTTTTTAAAGTTCCTATTTATTCATATACATTTTTAGGGATTGTGTACCAGATGATGCTATTTAAACTTTCATTAAAATTTTGAGTTTTGCCATGTAGGCATCTAGAGAGTAGTTCAGGACTTGACAAATCTTTAACTATTGTTTAATACAATTCATAACAGCATCATGTAAGTTATATGTTTGTGTTTATATTGTTCTCCTTTAATTATGACCCTATTATATCCACACCATAAGTCATCACCAGTGGGGCAAAGATCGAAGTACTGAATATATCGCAGCTTGTGCAATGACTGAGCAATTGAAGATCCAAAGTGTGTCTTCATCTTCCATCCCTCCACTATTTCTTAAGTAATTTGCGAAACACTTCTCTCCGTGTGCATTTCCATACCTCAAATTGCATGAATATCTGGAAAATACTTTGGCATCAGTAACCTTTCCAGTTTCAACACTAACTGTTTCATGATATCATTTAGTGAAACATGCACCCCTTTTGCCAGGTACCATCAATAGCCACAAGTACATTTGGACTTCCATCATTATTAGATATTTCCTTAGCAGCTATTGCCATAGAAATTTTTGCTCTGTAGCATCATTTAATGCATTGGTCAACTCATAAAAGTGCTTAGTTGGGGGGGGGGGTAAATCCGCAAAACACTTTCGCAGTAGCATACCCTTTGCCAATTGATCTTATAGCATATGAAAGTCTCGTTTTAACTTCATACACGTTAGTGTCTCTTTCATTAGTTAAAGTCTGAGTGACTGTAGTATTAAAGACTGGCTGTTCAAAACCACAACTGTCACAACATATTAATAGTTCTGTTGCCAAACCTTAGATTTGACGACCAAAATTAATATGGATACCTTTTTTTTTTTTTTTTTTTCTTATTTTATGCATAACACACATAAATTTAAGCAACAAGAAAACAGCGAAATGCCAATTATTTCTTTAAATTTATCAGCAGAATTCAAAAAAGCTTCATACCAACATACTTACCTAATGTTGACTTTGATGCTAATTTAAAGATTTGCTATATTCAAAGATTTGGTTCTTCGGAAACTTATATAACTTCAAAAGAATTTTTATTTGAGAAACAAACTTCTCTCCCAATTTTATTTTTCTTATTTTCATAGTGGAAAAATATAATTGAAAAACGTTTTCGAAAAGAACGGATTGTCTATATTTGGTGAGTCTAAAATAGCATGCTGCGTATTATAACAAATGTTGCAATGTAAACAAACTTCTTTTTCTATTCACTCCAATTCTTTCGATCAGCAACTTGTTGAGAAAATAAATTGTTTTCATGAATTTAAAATCATTTGATAAGGCTGGAAAGCAGCATGTGTATCATGTTTTGGCTTCTAAGGGGGCGTGGCAATCGGCTGTTTTGGGTCTTGACACATGTAAACAACTTTTCAAAAATATTTAAAATACTTCTAATTTAGCTAGAGCAAAAATTTAAATTGCATTGGACGCAGAAAGATTTGTAGTTTATCTTTCAAAAAAAAATTGAAAAATCGATTTTTTGACCGATTTACGTGAAACGACCCCTTAAGCGATTTTAGATATGTTATATTGGTGTTTTTGAAATAGGCCGTAGTATTTTTCAAGTAGCTATGAAAATTCGGATTATCATGGAAAACCATTGCAATGGTGAACTGTAAGTACGAGAATTTCCGCAAAACCAACAAACAACACTACTATAGTTTCAAATAGACATCGAATGAACGAAGCTATCATCCTTGTCCAGAATCATTTTACGTGATAGGTAGGCAACATCTAACTGATAACGCTGGAATTCAGTGCTGGTGCTACAAAAAGCAGCTTTCAAAATCTGAAGGATATGAGCTGACGATTTCAACATTTGCTCAGTTACAACTTTTTTTTTTTTTTTTTTTCGATGTAAGAATTTTAGGAAAACAATTTTTTAAAGGAAAATGTCACGAATAATTATATTTTTTGTTGTAACAAGCTAACATTTCTCTATAAGCGATAAATTTAAAAGTTAAGTAATAAAAAGCTCAAAATTTTTAAAAAAAAAAATCGGGATTTTTTTTCTTGCGAAATATTAGTCACGGATTTGAAAAGTATTAACTCTACATAAAAACTTTGTTAACAGAATAAAATAATTTTCATATTGATATGTATCGAATTTAGATATAAAAGGAAAGCAAATCAATTTCCACTGGCAATTTACGAAACAGGAGAATTTCCAAAATTAAATAAACAACTGCGTGATAAAAAAAAAAAAAAATAGCACACTAAGAAAATCTCTTATAAATTAATGCATTTAAGTAATCAAATGTGCAGAAAGTTTTTAAAATTTTTGTGTAGCTCCTAACCAAAAGTCTATTGAACTATGAGGCTTAAATTTGTTGAAGCGATTGGAAAATCTTCATTCAAAATGCGTCTTATAGTTCGAACAGATAAACTTGGAGGTTGCATAAAAAAGTTAAATACAGATCGCATATTTGATTTTAATTTACAAATAGGAATGACTTAAGCTTTATGAACTATTATCAATATACAGAAAAATTAACGGGGAAGACAATGGTATTTCCTAACAATAAATAGCAACAAACTATTCGAAACAAAATTTTATTTTATTTCGAGATGCCGAATGTGTAGTATTCCAAAAAACCGAATATACACTCGAAGACAGAGTTAAACAATTTTTGTTGATTTTAGCGGTAGTTATTTAGCGACGTAGGCGTGAACACACATCACGAAAGGATTGTGAAGTCGGTTCTAATTAATGATTCTTAATAGAATCCGGATTTCTCGAGACCCCGCTAGCACTTTAAATGCGAAGTCCAGGAGTTGACACTTAAGATAACTTTGCTACCGCGGTAGTATCATCATCTTGGAAAGGAATATCTGTGTAAATGTAGTATGTATGATTCGCATAAAATGGAAAGTATTTCACTTGATTATGTGAAATTCTGGTAGAAATTTGAAGTTAATCGTGAATTTAAAGATTTTTTTCCCCCCATCTTACCATTGGTTCACTAAAGAACTTATTTGTAATAGTATTCCATTATTCAGAAGCTGCAAATTAATATAACCATTTTCTTTACTTTTGACTCCTAAAAGATAAGTTATCCAACCAAATAATAAATATTTTAGCTCTGATTGACTGATTTTTCACTGTGCTATTAGAAGAAACATGAGGGCTATTGGTGACGAACTTCATAATTTTGAACTTTTGTTAAGTGACGAGGCCAACATCTGAGCTTGCATTTCTCTCTCCAAACTTCCACGCCATTGTTATGACTTGGGGCCTGGACTTGTGTAACGTGCATTGACAAGTCTTGAATAGCATCAGTACTCGATGGTTGCGAGTTCACAACCATGGTCATCAGGCTACCGCGGCCGCATTTTACGCTATAGATCATCATTCATTTATAATATAAATGATTATGTAAAAGGTAATGGTTTCAGCTTATTAAATTTTTTCTGTGATAAGTATTACATTTTGACCAATGTTATCTGAGACACTTTTGAAAGCTTTACTTATGCATTATGTTTCGTGATCCAATCTTTCTGTTCAGATAATTTTTCAAATTGGTTTTTTAAAAAAAGTGTGGCGATTTGTGAGCACTCAAAGTTCAAGCCTACCATCACTCTACCTCGAGTCGGCTATTCTGGTAAGACAAGCCAGCTAAAGTGAACTCAATTCCTTCTGACACACACTGTATAATATAGCACTGAAAAGCAATCAGGAAGAGAGGAACCGCATTGAAGTTTCCCAGTTCTCTCTTCTATTTTGTACTTTCTTTGTTGTTATTAGCTGTCAGGTCGTCCCAGCTTATATTTGTCTACTATTTAACTTTTAAATGTGTTTAATAAACAGTTGCTGTTCAGGCTGCCTATATTATGAGACAAAAAGAACTGCAAATGATGTGTGTATATAACCTTTGCCCTACGAAACACAGTCAAATGATTATAGCTGCACTTGATCACGCCACATCAACATGAAAACTCTAAGTCTATACAGATATAATTTTCGGAACATTTCCAGCTGCTTATATTTCTCTGTACGATTCAAAAGTTATCTAAACATAACCAGTACGATTTGTAATTTTGAATAAATGTCAGAATACGAGGTTGACATTGCAGCCTGCACTTTGCTTTCAGTATCAGCTCACAGGTAAAATATGACTTTGAATATTAGGTTTAACATGCATCAGTTTAGTTACGCGATAGGTTTTTATTGGAAAAATTGTTCTTTAGTAGTGATTTTTTTAAAAGAAATAATAAATTGAAGAATATAATACGCAACAACACACGAGGAATTTATAAATTTTAAAAATGTGTTATAATTATAGAGAATTCATTAACAAAAAGTAGGTATCTATCTTATAGATATTTTTACTACATTTTTGAAAAGTATTAACTGTATAACTATTCTTGAATTTATATTAACATCTTACAGAAAAGAACTAAAATAATTTTATTTGGTTGATTCGGAGTAAAATAATTGTAAGGAATCCGAGTCAAAAACGACCCGTGTGTTTACCAGGTATGATAGAATAGTCCCACTGTAGCTCATGCATGTCTTAAGAGGCGACTAAAATGAGTACCCAGCGTCTGGGGGTATAGCCGGGGCTCCTGTCCCTGGGGATTATACCAGGGGACCTCAGGGACTTGCCTTCTTCAGGTAAGTACGGGCATCATGACCCCGAGGCACCCTAGTGATCTTTTTCTTTCCCATGGGGTTTACTGTCTTTGGTAAACACGGGTGACGCACTCCCGGAATACCTTAGCGATCCTTCTCTATTTTCGACCCTCCTTCTTGTCAACCACCTTATACCTTTTTTTAACTTCACGTCTAGACCACAGTTTAATCTTGTTTGGCGCAGCATAGCCATATCTGGCTCTTGCGCCAATAAAATTTACATTCACTCACTCACCCAATCGAAGTCAAAAAATTTTGACGGCACGTCTATGACCTCATTAAACATTTTTTTAGAAAAATGGCACGTCAATACATAAAGGTTCGCCACCCCTGGTCTAGAGTGTGTTGTCAGTCAGTCACCTTTGGATAGTGCGGTCGACTTTACATTGCATGTGCGTTAATTTAATCGCTTGCGATATTTGCGTGTCTATTTGCTTGTTGTTTCAAGAGAAATTCGATTTAGAAGCGAATTATCTTCTAAAAGGTATGTACGCGTATAATATAATAAAATCAGTAACATAATTGGATTACGTATCTGAGGATCGTGTTAACGAAGTAATAATGGTAAATAAATTGTTCGCCGTTTTAGATAGATAAGTAAAATTTAAAAAAAAATCATTTTTACGGCTCCGACACCAGCTTGGCATCTGGTAAAAAAAAAAAAAAAAGAACAGAAGAAGAAAACCGAGAATTCATTCAAGATTGGACGGAGTCATTTGCATTCATATGCAACACAGATGGCCTTCCGACTTGTCTCATTTGCCACGAAATGTTTGCACATAATAAGAAGTCAAATTTGGAAACACATTTCACTAAAAAACATTCCCAGTTTGGTGGTAAATATTCAACAGGTGACGCACCGAAAAAAGCTGTTGAAGAGCCCCCCCCAAAAAACAGGCAAGTTTCATACTAAGTAACTGAGCACAATCTTCCAATAATGTAAATCTGGCAAGCTTTTCAATATCATTAGAAATTGCAAAAAGAAGAAAGCATTCACAGATGGTGAGTATGTCAAAGATTGTTTTATACGTGCATCTAAAGAACTGTTTTGTGATTTTAAAAACGAAGCAGAAATCATGGGGAAAAAAATCAAAGATTTGCCATTATCTGCTAAAATAGTACAAGATAGAACTGCTAAAATATCTTCAAATGTAACGCATATGCAAGTGGAAGACATTCGACTGGCTTCTGCCTTATCACTTGCTTTTGATGAATCTTGCAACATAAAAGACACGGCACAAGTTACCCTTTTCGTCAGGTATATGTCGTCCCATGGTCCAAAAGAAGAATTGCTACTGCTCCCAGGGCAAACTCGTGGAGAAGGTATAGCAAATGTGGTGCCAAAATGCCTGGAAGACAATGGAATAGATATAAATAAAATCGTTTTTATAGCAACTGATGGAGCCTGAAGTATAACAGGAATTCATAGAGGAATAACATCAATTCTTCAGAAAAAATAACCATTTAATTCTAACATTTCATTGCATAATTCATTAAGCGCTTTGTGCCCAAACATTTCCGGCTGAAATAGTTGCGGTAATGAACTTGGTAATTAAGATTATTAACAGCATCTTGGCAAAACACTCTACCAGCGCCAGTTTATAGATTTCCTTGAAGAAATAGATAGCCAGTTTTCTGACCTAATACTGCTCAATAAAGTGCGATGGCTTTCCAGAGGTAACGTATTGCAACGTTTTGCTTTGTGCTTGAGTGAAATAAAACATTCTTCAATAAAGAAAGCATTCAACATCCCGAATTGGAAGAAAATAAATGGCTGCAAAATTCAACTTATTGGTAGATACCATAATGAAACTAAATGAACTAAATCTAAAACCTCAAGAAAAGGGCAACCCAGCCTACTCTTTGCGTGAAGTAGTTTGTTTCGAAAGAAAATTACTTCTTTTTGTTGAATACACGGAGAGCGGTAAATTACTTCATTTTAAAATTCTGAAGCAATATCGCGATGATGCCAATCCAATTATTGACACGAATTACTTCGGTATAGCTTTAAAACACACGAAGGATGGATTCACTGAGAGATTCGAGCTATTCGAAACAAACAAAAGTAAACTCGCTTTCACAGTAAATCCTCTCAGCACAAATACAAATAAGATCAACACTGAGCCATTTGAAATTGATGCTAGATCGTTTCAAATGCTAATGCTGGATTTGAAAACAGAAGACTTGTGGAGTGGCAAGTCCACAGAACTAAAGACCAAGTTGGAGGTTTAGAAATGCATGCACATCGCGCAACACAAGTGGACAGCTCTAAAAGAAATTCCGCGAGTTGAGGCCCTCATATTCGGAGAGTGGAATAGTCTTCTAGAATGCTGTGGTGAGATGAAGAAGTTGTCATATGGATTGCTAACTATCTTCTGGTCGACATATTCGTGTGAGCAAGCGTTATCTTGCATGAATATAATAAAAAGTAAAGTTATAGAAGTAAATTAAGAAATAAAAATCTAGAGTCGTGCTTGAAACTTAAAACAACAAGTTATAAGCCAGATTTAATCAAACTTTCAAAAGGCATGCAAAGCCAATGCCCCCATTGATGTAACTTTATTTGTGTTTTTACATGAATAAATATTATTCCGTATTTAAAGCTGTTTATTTTAAATCAAATATATATAAACAAATACTATAATAATAAATTGAAAATTTTTAGTAGCTCTTTAAAAACTGGGAAATTTTGTAAATTGTAACTTTTGGCTCTTCTGTTTTAACTGGTTGCCGCCCCTGTTCTAGTGTGACGTTAATAAAAACTAAACTACAATATTTTCAGTTTAATTCTTCTCAATCCAGTCTATTACGCTTTAAAATGTGTAAGTTTAAATATTAAAGCAAATGAAGTAAAATAATTAAATATTAAAGCAAATGAAATCTCACAATGCAACCCCCCAAAGGAGATCTCAAAAATAATGGTCTTTTTTGTTCTGTATTCCACAAAATTAACCAATCAACTCCCTCAAGATAAAATATACAATTAGAATATAAACTTAAAGATTACACATAATCTTCATTGTTGTGGTCTTCTTTACACCACTTGCATCTCCTCGTCAGGCTATGAAGAGCCAAGAACTATTTATTCATTCTCGCCTTGTCATTGAGGTGGCACTTCAGAACAACTAATTTCTACATATCGGCAGTATTACAAAATAAGTGATGTAGATCATAGAAACGAAACAGAGCGGACGTGTAATGCTATTGAAGAATGGCAAAAATCATTCTTACAAAGTATAGAGATAGTTTTTTAATGGGTTACCACATTTATATATATATAGCAATTTATGAATTATTGGCTACTTTCTAAATAATTGCACTAAATTTTAAAAAAAAAGTAGCAAATCTCCAATGCGTATGTCTCGTTGATGAAAATTATCAATTTATCGAGTCTAACAATATACAAGAAATTATAATATAATATAACCGTCTTTTATTAAGTAATTACTTATCATCTGAACGATATCAATATTCAATTAAAACTTGATTACATTTTGATCATTAAATTTTCTAAAAGTCTTAAGTTAATGTATCAATATGTTTGTAGGTAATATTCATCAGAAACATGATACGTTTAGAAAACATAAATTTCACTTTGTATATATGCGCATGTGTGTATGTATATCGTGCTTACAGGAGTTAAACTTCTGCTCACAAATTTGATTGGCAGCGGTAGCCTAGTTGCCGGCGGTTTTCGTTCAGTCGCGAGTTCGATCCTTGGACGCTTAAGACCCGCCTTGTAGCCGGGGCTGATGCACGGTAATTCTGCCGGGGCCCAAAGTCCTTCCATTAGCATGGTGTGGAAGTTAGGAGAAGGGGTGCCCGCTCAAGTGTCATCCTCGTCACTTGACCGAAGTTCAAAATTACGAGGTCCGTCACCAATAGTCCTCGTGCTGCTTCTAGTAAGACGTTAATAAAACCTAAATCTCAATCATTCATTAACATATCTGTTTCATCTTTCTCGAGAATTTCTATAACCTTCTATAGTCTTCTTAATTTCGCATTTTGACACCAGTGAGGAACTCAAAAAGTGGGTTATTTGTACTTCTGCGCATAGTACTGTTCAAGATCCTTTGTACATCAGCAACATACTTGTACCATTTGGTTGGATCTTCCAACGACAATTTTGCTAGTACTGGAATCAAAGTCTTGTGGATTCTTTTCATCTGTAAATTTCCTCTTGGAACACCTGCTGTGGTCAATACATGATGGGATTTTCTCTTGCATGCAGCACTCTTCGAATTCGTTAGTTTAAAGCCGGGCTTCTATCAGTTATAACTCTGGATGGATTTCCAAAAGTTACTTGCTGTAATCTTAGTATCTGCAACGCATCTTGGGTTGTAAAAATTATCTTACTTCTACTTCTAATTACTTTTTATCATCCTTTAACCTTATAATTTTATAGAACTTATAAATCTGATCACTTTTTCGCTAAACTACTTAGTTTCTTCGCTTATAACTTAGTCTCACTAATAATATCTTGATTGTTTCTTACTTTAGCACACTTAACTATTAACTTAGTTTACTTTCACTTAAATTTCATATGAGATCAATCACAATTTTTTTGTTACATTAACAGTCCTTTATTATTTCAAAACCTTTCGCGTTACCTTGGTGATCAGTGTAGATTACCTTTCGCTCTCAATCACCGCGGGAATCGCAATTTTCTCGAGTGTCAACTCGCTTACTTACATATACTCCGCTCGGAGACTCGTTCTCATAAGATCTGATGGGATTGTATGACACATCCCACACTCACCCTTTTACAAAAAAAAAAAAAAACGTACTCTACAGGTGGGCTTTAAGCATGGGAGATAACATTTGGTCAATCCTGATACTACAATTATACAAGTTTACAATTAGCACAAAATCATTGCACTTAACAAAATCCTTCATATATATAAAAAAAAAATATTCACTTGATCGAAAAAGTTAAAGAATGACATTACTAAATTCCTCATAAAAATCTTACTTAAAACACTCCAAAGATTTAAAATATTTACACTTAAAAATCCTTAATGTTTCGTACACTTTAAAAACACTAATTATCGTACATAAAAAATATCAATAGTTAAATTCCTCAAACACGTAAAATATGAATTACAGTGTATAAATAAGAATATAAAATATCCATATTCACGCACAAATTCTTCTACTCTGGTGTTCAAAATTAAGAGAATTTTCATATTTTGTAGAATTTCAAGAAAAGAATTGAACGAAATGTAAAAATACTGTTTCGAAACAAAGATGCAAATCTTTTACGTCGAATACGTAAGCGTAATACGGGGGTGGGGGGTGGGGGACTGGTCGAAAATACAGGATTTATAAGCGCGTGCCCCAAATCTGCATTTCTATCGCTTGCAAATTTCGTGGTGCTTTTTTGCAGTAATTACTTAAATTAAAATTCAAACAGTAAAACCTAGTAACCACCAAAATTTAGATGAGGAAATGAGGTGGTGAATTGTGGGTAGGATAGAAGCAAGTCAATCACAAATCCAGATTTGCAGAGAATTCGATTTAACCTCAGCGTCGTGCCCAACTTATGTAAACAGTTTAAGGATACCGGATATGTCGAAAGAAAGCCTGGGCAAGGCCGTCCAGGAGCCACGACGGCCAGAGAAGATCGCCGTTTACCCATTATAGCGAGGCTTAACAGAGGTGTTACAGCTTCTCAAGTCTCTCATGAGTTGTTTGCGGCCACAGAAACCCGAGTTTCAAGGGTGACTATTTCCAGAAGATTTTATGAGAGCGGGCTGTTTGCAAGAAGACCTGTTGTTTGCGTCCAGCTCAGTTCTGCGAACAGGAGAGTCTGCTTAAAATGGTTCAGAGATCATAGAGATTGGAGTATGGATCAATGGGTGAACGTTCCTTTCACTGATGAGTCCTGTTTCATCCTTACCAGTGATTCTCGCCGTTCTTTCACATGGAGAGAACCAGAGATCCGCTACTTGCCCTCCAACGTCCGAGAAATCAACCATTACGGCAGCGAAGGCTTGATGGTCTGGGTAGGCATCATATTGGATCACCGCACACACCTCCATGTCTTTGAGAGAGGCACTGCGACTGTTGAGAGTTATAGGGAAGAGGTCATGGAGCCTTATATTCTCCTTTTCAGGGGTCCAATGATTTCCTTTTCATGGATGACAACGTGAGGTCACATAGAGCTCAACTGGTCGACGAATTTCTAGAAAGTGAAGATATTTGCCGGATGTATTGGCCAGCAAGATCTCCAGACTTCAATGCTATAGATCATGCCAGGGACGCTCTGGGGAGGACAATTGTAATTCACAAAACCCTTCCGAAAACCATCCAAGACCTGAAAACAGCGCTGCTGAACGAGTGGGATCAATTGCCACAGGAACTGATAAACTCCCTTATTTCCAGCATAAAATTACTTTGCGAGACCTATTTATCTGTAAGAGGAGACCATACCCCCTATTAACCCATTTCTTTTTTGTTCTATTCTGCATCTGCTGTTTCATACCTTGCAACTCCAATGAGCTTTACGCACGATAATGCGTGTGTATTATAACTGTTGAATGGTTATTTTTTTGTATTATATCAACCCTATGTACACACCTAATTTTATTAAAATCTGTCTAATAGTTCTAGAGATAATTGACCAAATCGGAACATTCTCTTATAATTTTAAACATGTACATAATCATCACTCATTTACTTACACTTCACTAAGCATTGTCTATAATTCCACTAAGCATATATAAAAGAAAAATTTTCTCCACTTAAGTAATAATTCTAATTTAAGACTTCAAAAAGAAATCTTAGTTGTCCGACAGTTTAAAATACTATTTCTCTCTTATATTAAAATACTAAAATTTTTTAAAACACTTTAAAATACTGCTTCTCAACACTTTTTAAAATGCTACATATCACTTTTTAAAAATTAATTATCCTCTTTCACATATTCACTTCGAGGTATCATTATTCTAACAAAATATTCACCCAAAACAGAATTAGTACATTTCCTAATGTCAAACAGATTAAAAATGTCAAATATAAAATTCATATTTCAAAATATCGAACTCATACACATATCCTTTTATATCATTACTTATCTTACTTCAAAATATCAACTCATATTTTGAAACATTATGATCATATACATATATAAATATCGAGATTAAATTCCTATAATTTAAATCATTAATTATCCTACTTCAAAGTGCCACAAATCCATGTCTTTAAAACATCAATTACCATATAAAGATTTAAAAAATAAAACATCTTATAAATTAATTTCATACTGTAAAACATCGAAGCCTTGTATCCTCAAAAACGTTAATTCATACATTTCTAAGAATTAAATGTTATTTTCTTTTTTTGACACACTTAAAATACCAACCCTTCTTTGCATAAAAAGGGCTTAGTTCTTATAGACACAAAAAGGGTTTGTACAGAAAAACAAAAGAAGTTCTTTTACCATAGCACAATTCTAAGAATCCTTACAAACAATAAATAATTACAAAATTACATTCCTTACTCAAATCCTTGCAAAAATAAATCATTTCCTGTATCAAATAATAAAATCTTTCCCAAATACGACCGTAATTTCTACCCGATATTATGTATCGTCCTAAAATGAAAGGTTCGAGGTCAAAACTCAGGGGGAAAAAAGTCGATCATACATTTATTAACTTCGCTATACAACACCACATAACAGACTGCGCAAAAGAGAACTAAAACTCTCTTTTCGCTGTCCCAGATACACTACGCCTCCACCGTTAATCACTTTACATTAGACCTTCTGGCGGCTTGATAACGGGCAAAAGAAATTATATACAGTGAGAGGCCTCATTTCTGATAAAATCAAAACAAAACATTCGCTGAGCATATACCCCTTCGAAATATCAATTATTCTACTCTTCATAATAGATCATATAAACAAAAAAACATTTGTTAAACATATTTAAAATTACTTATCCTCTCTCTTATCCAAAATACAATTAATAAAACGCCATTTAAAATAATCAAATTCAATAATTTTCCAAAAATTATCAAAAAAGGATGCCTTAAATTCTCAGTCTTTAAAAATATTCATATGTTCACGAGAAAAATAACTGTTAATTTATTCTTAACAAATATTCAATTAAGATAAAGACAGTTAAATTAATGCAGGACTTATAAAAATGAAATAAATTTCCCAATGAATCTCAAAAAATAATAAAGATAAAGTCCTAAAAATTAGAGTCATTTTTTTTCTTTCTTTCTATTGAAAACAGTATCTGTGTAAAAAGAAATAAACCCTCACCTGTCTATTACTACACTCATCTGGTCGAATGGCATGGGGGAAATATTTGAACTTGATCTTTACTTCTTGCCACCAAGATCGCGTATGGTTGTAAAACACTCTTTTCAGTCTTTTCCTTCCACACGTGTTAACTCCTTTGTCACTCTCTACTGCAACCACATCGTTGGTTGTCAATTACTATGGGGGAAAATATTCCCCTCTTTTCTCCAGCTGTGGTTTTCCGTCAAACAGGACACGTGTTTGCGGTCGGTATAATCAGTTCCTTTCCCTTATTTTAGGAAGGCAGCTTCGCTTCTTCATTGTAGGAGTGGCACCTTTTCTTGGGCTGTAAACATTCACACACCCTAGATCGAACGGAGTTTGTTGCCTTTGTCCCATCTTTAGAGTGGAGGACTCTCTTCTCGGGAGTTCAATTACTCTTTTCTCTACTTTTTGTAGAAAGTCTTCTCTGTACGAAATTTTCCGTAATGCGGTGTATTGACCCATGGGCTCTAAATCATGCCTTCTGATGACCTTTTCACGAGGCTGATTTTTGCGGCTACTTTTACTACGTTTCTCCCCAAGCCACTCCCTTCATTTTAAACTTTATCTTTTCTTCCCTTCGGAGTGGAAACCTTCTATTGACTCGGTCTGTCTACCTAATTATTTGACGTAAAACCTTCCCTTCTTCCAACTGTATTGGAATGGTATGGAGTTAATTTTGAAGAACACTTCTGCTTCTTCTTTCCTTCAATGGGAATATTTTATACTGTATAATCCTTCATAATTTTCTCGTTGACTTTCTGACCTTTAGTTAATTTTTGTCTTTCTAAATATGTCAATTCTTCTTGACACCGTTGCTGTCCACCTTTTCTGTTTCTTTCATTTTCTTTCTATATTTTCATTTGCACTTCTTCTTTTATTCTCTTTTTTTTTCTCTAAAATCGGCTATTATCTTCAAATCTCCATTTTTTTCTATTGTTATCCTTTTCTTTCCTCAATATTCCTTAATTTTCTTTATTTAAGAAACAGGTTTCACTCCGTAGTTTTTCTAATTGATTTAACAGATTAGAATTTTCATTTTTCTGGTCATTAAGTTGCATCGCTCTTGCTATTAATACTTCTTTTTCTCTGTTAATGGCTTCTCGTTCCCGTATGGCTTGCGTTAACATTTCATTTTATTCCCTAAATATAGCGAACTCTTGATCTTTATTCTTAAAATCTTATTCAAGCTTTTCCATTAACTTAAAACATTAATATCTTTTCCCACAATATCCTCTATTTTAAAATCTATCACTGACACAACTAAACTTTGCGAGATTGGGTTTAACTGACAACCAAAAAAATATATATCCTTAAGAGGAGAAATGTTCAATCCTAAGTTGTTTGCATCTGATTATTTCAGTAAACAACACGAGAAACCAGTATCAAACAGGGCAGTTACTTTGTGGTTATTTATGTGTACGGTTTTCAAGTATCTGTCTGATGCGGACGATTCTTGGTCACAAACGCTTAAAATACTTGATCTGGGCTCATTTTTATTTTCCTTGCAATATCTTTTATGGTGTCCCGACTCCCCACATATCATGCATGTAAAGGGACAGTCTCTTGCGACAAGACCGAAACTACTACAAGAAAAGCATTTTGGTTCTCCTTTTTCGTTGCAAGTAGTCAAAATAAAGGTTCTAGGGTTATCTATACGACTTGTAAAGCCTCCTCTTACATTAAATTTATGGTTCATTGGGTTTCCTTCTTCCAATTTATTAGACTGGAATCTACTTGTGTTATGATTATAAGACTTTGAATTTGTTCGTGAGTAATTTTTTGAATAAGCGCGATAATTTGCAAACTTGAGGTTTTTATTTTCGTATCCATCAGTTTTAATACCAGTTCTAACGCTTTCGTATTCATCTAATTTTTCGGATAATTCCTTCGCTTTGGTAAATTTAGGTCAAAAATCAATAAAATATTCCCGCATAAAATTTGGGACCCGTTTTTTCACCTGATATGTGACAATTTCCTTAAGGAATCGAAATCGCTTACTTTTAAAAGCCTGCTAACCATTCGTTAAAATAGTTATGAATTTCAAATATGAAATCTGCCTATGTATCCTTTGAGTCTCTAGCATGATTAATAAATTTTTGCCTAAATGTTTCAGCACTAAGTTTAAATCGCTTTAAAAGTAAATTTTTAACCTGTCTATAATCGTTCGCTTCTTCTTCTGATTCCCTGTCGATTAGCATATTGGCCTTTTACACCAAATTTGAAATTTTACCTTTTTATCCTGTATCCTCAATGCATAAAATTTTTATATTTTTAAAATATTTTTGAATTGATTTTAACGAATGTTTGGCGCAGCATAGCCTACTTTGGCTCTTGCGCCATTAAACACTACAGTCACTCACTCACTCCCTGTCGATTAGTTTCGTGATTTCAAAGGGTAAGAATCCTAATAGGTGACTGACATAATCTTCTTCACTGAGCTCAATTGGTTTGGCTTGCCTTTCGAATGAAATTAAAAATGAAGATATTTCACAGTCTTTTAAATCGAACTTTTGTACCAGTTAAAAAGGTCTCCTATTTATTTTTGAACCGATAATACCGATAATATCAGCTCGTGTATGGGATTCCCTTTTTCTTGTGATTTCTATTCTTACTTTTCTAGTTTCTGGAGCTTTTTTAAAGCACTCTCCTTATCCCTTTGCTCACCCTTTTCTTCCGATTCTTTTTGCCATTGCCTATCCCGTCCTTCCATTTGTTCCCTTTCAATCCATTCTTCAATTATACTTTCGAGACATCCTTTCTCGAAATCCTCTTCGTAGCACTCGCTATTAATTATGATTGGATTTATTATCCGAACAGTAGCGTCAGAAGGAACATTTTCGCTTAGTTCAAGCGCAAATTCGTCTAAATCATTTTTACGTCCTTTTGTGAGGAATGACATACTTAATGCTAACTTATTACATTTTGTTATCCAAAACAAATCATTTCCGTAACTAATCACTTCCATTCGCATAAAGGAAAACTAAAACTATTCACTTTCTTTTCAAGTTTCACAGTCCTGATAGGTTAATGTCCTACAAAGCACATTTTTTTTCACACAGTCCACTATATAATCCAGGGTTGAATATCTCATATTGCACACTTTTTCACAGTTCCGGTAGGTTAATGTCCTACAAATCTCAAATCCTTTTTTGCACCCTTCTTGTAGGTTAATGTCAGGATGACATTGGGCTCCAACATACATCATCCCACTTACTGAAATATAGAAAACACAAACTTTTTCTTTTTCTTTTATAATTTAACTTTTACTTAAAGATCTTATTACCTTTCACCTTTTCGCTAGACTACTTTTCTTTTTCACTTATATAACTTAAACTTCTTATTATTAATTTAACCTTATACTTTCATAGGACAAATAAATCTTATCACTTCGTTTCTTACAAACTCTTACTCCTTACTTTAGCTCACTTATCTATTAACTTAGTTTACTTTCACTTAAATTTCATATGAGAAAAGGCACACATTTTAACAACAACAGCAGCTTCATTTATTCATTCAATTACATATCCTTTCGCGTTATATTGGTGATCAGTGCAGATTACCGTTAGCACTAAAACACCCAGCGTCTGCTTACATTTGTCTGCACCGCTCGGAGACTCTGATTTGATCTGAGGAAATTATGTGATATCCCACACTAACCCCTTTACAAAAAACTCCCTCTACAAGTGGGCTAAATTGTAAAAATTCAAGTTCTAAAAATGTGTACATATTTTGAAAAGGTGAGAAGGACACACACACGTGTGTGTGTGTGTGTGTGTAATGATTTACCTTTAAATCATATTAGTTTCTCATAATAATTTAATTTCCTAATTTTTCCCATTCTCTTATTTAAAAGTAAAGCGACCATTCTTATTTCCTGATACCATTCATTTTTAACTTAATTTATGCAATCATGCCTTCTTAAGAATTAACTGACAATACAGTTCCCACGGCTTCAGACCTGTAGGGATGATCCCCACCAGACTTTTATGTCTGCTCTTGAATTCCCTCCATTAATCCCACGTGTTCTATGTTGTTTATTGTGAAAAATCCTTGCTATATAACCAAAAACACAGCAAAAAGCCTTATCTTTCTCTCATAATCTTATGCCCAAACTGTTCTCTTCTCTTTGTCCAACGGCGGAGTTGTACCTCTCGCCGTGTGGAAATGGTTTCTCTTTCCGCTACAGTAAAATAATTAATTAAAAATGAAATCAGCTTCGACTGTTTTTGAAACTTAATTAAATAGTACAATAAAAATATTTAAAAGAAAGGTATTACATAAATAAATAAATATATGTGTGTGTGTAGGATTTTCCAGCTAATTATCAATTTATTCACTGTTTTTTCAATGATATTGTAAAACTAGTTCTTCAGTTTCTTGATAGATGGCACCACAAATCAGCATTATGTGATATCTCACGCAGCGCCCCCTATTCACGAACGAAACCGAGAAGCGTTTGGTTCTCGTTCTTCGTCTCTTCTATTCTCCGCCTTCTCTCTTCTCCCGATGTAGCTAAACTCCGAACGCCAGCGCGCGCTCCAATGCCAATCGCCGATACGTCATAAAATTGGGTTGCCTTCTATCTTTGTCCCAGGAACTATTTATGAAAATAGAAATAACTTGTATATAATTATATTATAAATATTCTTCATCTCGTCTATCTATAAAGTAAAGTAATGATTCAACTTCGAGCCGCGTCATTGAACTGGTAAAGGCCAACACCAAACCTTTCCCCCTAGACTGCGAAGCACCAGGAGGTGTCTTGCTAGACGGATACCTCCTACTCACACAAACACACACACACACACAC
>BMAW01088487.1:227522-244844 GCA_019974015.1 Nephila pilipes | reverse complement strand
ATAGAGTATGCAATGATCTAAAATATGTTAATTATAGATTTAAAAATTCAAAGATATTAGAACTTCTAAGGAAAATTTACAAAACTTTTTAAAATCTATATATATATAAGCGAAATACCACTGACTGACTCATCACGATATCTCTAAAACTATACAACTGATTGTCTTGAAATTTGGTACAGTTACTCATTTTGAGATGTAGACGCTCACTAAGAACGGATTTTACGGAATTCTAATCCAAAATGTAATTTTCATCCGTTAATCTTTTCTTATCCATTGGTTATGTCATTTTTGGCGACTTTATCGCTAAAAATGACATGACCGACGCCAAACGGAATATATTTTTTTTATATGTATACTGTGTATTGCTACCAATTAAGTTTAATTGGCGAGATTTGCGCGTGCGAAATGGAAAATACCAAATAATTTAATATTGATGCGCTGATGGAGGATGGATTTATCACCAAATATCTTCCACCGCCAAGTCGAAGCATTTCAATGACCTTGCATTGTGAATTTTAAAAAGCTATACTATGGTAACCCCAGCTGACTTCCGCCGGCTTTGCTCAGCAAACGATAATTTTTTATTGTTGTGGAACCTAGACGTAAGTTTTAAATTCATGAGAAAAGTATTTTATTATTAATAATGATTGATAAATTACATTTGTAAATCTAAACGCAATCTTACGAAGATATTGAAGTTGGCTTTTAGCAAATGAATAATAATGGTATGTTATTCATGTCATTGATAAAAAAAAAAAAAAGTAGCTGTCAAAATATTTATTTTGATGTACGCATTAACTGTAACCTAATGTAAACATTATGCAAAAGTTTTGTTTTTGTATTTTGGCAATTTTTAGTTTTTGGTTTCTAGGAAATAAACGTTTTTTTTTTTTTTTTTTTAAATGGCGGGGTATTTTATCGTTTTCAGAATACAGAATTATTTTTAATGATATGATTTTTTAAGAGCTATTCTGTCTATTCAAATGCAGGTTTAGATATGCTGCTAGCGTAAGAGTTATCCCTTTGTAAAAAGGATAACGCAATACAGGTGACTTTTTGCTAAAAAAATTTATTATACTTTATCTTTTTGTAAGTATTTTTTGTTGAATTTTTAAATAATTTGATTTTAAAAAATTAATTATATTTTTTAACTTGAAAAGTATTTCATTGTAGGTTAATACAAATTGATTTTTCAAATTTACTTTTCAGTTATAGTTTTTAATAATGGATGTTGAATATATTTGGAAAAATGGAATACCTACTCCTTTCAAAGTTTTTAAAATTCTTGGCGACGGAGCATGTTTATTTTCGTCTCTGTCTTTGCTGGTGTTCGGTGACATATCGATGGCGTATAAAATGAGAAATATTATCGTTTCTCACATGTTTAACAACTGGTATCGGTTTAAATGCTACACTCAAATGCTATCTGGCGCTCCTTGTTATAATACTAACGATTTATATTTTATCGAAAGGTGTAAACCAAACACGTATGGATCTATTTGCGAAATTATGGCGGTGGCAGAGCTATTTCCCTATCAGTTCGAAGTGTATCAAGGCGTCTGCCTTATAGCTTCTGTTGGTGAAACAATTCAGAGAAAAAAAAATCAATGCGTCTGCCTTATAGCTTCTGTTGGTGAAACAATTCAGAGAAAAAAAAAAGATTACGTTTTACGGGAAACTATAATAGTGGACATTTTGTTGTTTATATTGAAATAGTTGGATTAACAAATAGAAGTAAAGTTAATCTTGGTGATGATAATGTGAAACAAAATGAAGAAAATGTGTCATCTTTAGTGTTTCAGCCTCAAGAAAATGTATCTATGCTACTTTCAAAGACTCAATCAATATCTAACATTAATTTATCAAGTTCAAGTGAATCGATTATTAATGATATAAAATCTCTTCAATTAAATAAAGGTAGGAAAAAAGAGGAAAAATATTCGCAAATTCAATTAGATATGAACAAGAAAGACACGCTGCTGAAAGTATACTCAAAGTCATCTTGAAATACATAGAGAAGCTGCTTCAAAATATACTAAAAGCCATCCTGAAGTAACTACATAGAGCAGCAGTACGAAAATACTTTTCTAATAACCCCCCTGTAAATCAGGCAGCTGTAATTAAATGCAATGAAAAAAGTCCCATGTTTTAAAATTGATAGAAGAACCTCCAGGAATGTGCTGCAGCGGTGATCAAGTCCAAATTCCTGCTATTAGATCCTACCCTGAACCTTTGAATAGTCTTCTTAACCATAAGGATCAGCTTTCAGAACATTTTCTTTCTATAATTATTTTGAACCACGGTCAAGTGACGAGGACGACAACTGAGCTGGCACCCCCTCTCCTAACATCCACACCACACCAACGGGATGACTTTGGGCCCCGACAGATTTAACGTGCATCAGCCCCGGCTACACGGCGGGTCTTTGGCGGCCAAGGATCGAACCCGCGACTGAACGAAAACCGCCGGCCACGAATCCGAAACCTTGCCCACTAGGCTACCTAAAGATTGGTACGTCAATAATGTTGTTGCGTAATTTAAATCCTCCTAAATTATGTAACAGCACCAGACTCAAAGTGAAAACTCTAAAAAAAACGTTATAGAAGCGACTATTTTTACAGGAAAGTATGAGTTTGAAAATATATTCATTCCAAGAATACCATTAATTCCATCAGATTATCATTTTGAATTTAAGAGTTTGCAGTTTCCATTTAGACTTTGCTTTGCGATGACTATCAATAAAGCACAAGGGCAGAGTTTAAAATTAGCTGGTGTAGATTTACAAAGTGTCTGTTTTTCACATGGTCAATTTTACATGGCATGTTCAAAAGTTAGTTCACGTGAAAATCTATTCAACCGTCAACCAGAAAAACGAACGAAGAATGTCGTCTACAGAGATGTTTTGGAAATGTAGGCATATTATTTCATATTTTTCTAATATTTAACTATTTCTAAAATTAGAATGAGATAAAATAATAATGAATGTAATAATTAAGATAAATAAATTGACATAATAAAAAATAAAAATGTAGTTGTCACTCTCAAAAATTGCCATGCATTCAAAATAAAGACAATAGAAATGTAATACACAAAAAAAATTGTTTCAGCAGGTTTAAAAAATAAAAAATATATAAAAAATGTATTTTTATTTTTATGTTGGCAATTTTTACATGGTTTTGGCCTACTGGGGACCCGCCATATAGAATAATGGGAACACATCGCACTACACAGTACCTCATCGGTGATGCGGAATTCTGTTCAACGACAGATTTACGGACTAAATTACATTTTCATTGATGAACTATTAACACTTAAATACTTTTCTCATATTTTTGAAAGTCGTGGATAACCATTATTACAGACAATCAATTCCTAAAATTTTTAAATTCAGATTATAATTAAATTGAAAAATTTCTTGATATTTTACGTATAGGTTCCAAAATATAATATTATCGTCTGCCCAGCGAAGCGGGCGGGTATCAGCTAGTTGTATATATGGATAAAGTTCCTGGAAATATTGCACTATTCAAAAGGATGAATGAGTATTTCTAGGATAATGAAACTTTTATTCTCTCAAAATGTAAAGACAGAGAAATTATTAATAGATTAGATACATTTCACAAAAAAATTGATTTACAGTTCAATAATAAAAAATTCCCTCATGTTTTTTTAACTCCTAAATTCCATAAAAATCCAATTAAATTTAGAATTATTACAAATGGATATAATACATACATAACTAAATCTGGTAAAATCTTACAGAATGTATTAAATATTTTAGAAAAGCTTGAGCAAACTGCTATTATTAAAAATAGTATATAATTACTTAATTCCATAGACAATACACGGATACAAGCAATCTATAGTTATGATTTTCAGGATCTTTTTAATTCAATTGATATAAAGGATATGATTAAAGTTATGTTGATACTTTATAATCAATATGGCATAAAAAATACTACAAAAATGAACAAATTTAAAAACCTTTTACAATTAGTATTGTAAGAGAATTATATACTTTTCAATAAGCAAATATACAAACAGATAAAAGGCCTAGCTCAAGAAGGACCAGCTAGCAACATTTTAGCTAATCTTCATTTACACTTTTATGAATCAAACCACTTTAACAACTCTCTTTATATTTTATATAGATATATAGACGACCTAATAATTTTTAGTAAATGTAAAGATTTTAAGCCGAACATTGAATTGTATCCTAATTATTTGGTTTTATTGCAGACGAATTCAGATACGGGTGGGGCTGAATATTTGGATACAAAGTTACAGATAAAGGATCATATCATTTGTAGTAATTTATTTGATAAAAGAGATGCATTCGGGTTTAAGATAATTAAAATACCTTATTGGGAAAGCAATATTCATTTATCCATATACAGAAACATTATATTAAATTTTTTGCATCGTAATAAACTGTTAGTTACATATGATAAAGATATATTCAATAATATTAAGAAATTTATAACAGAATGTAAAGAATGTGATTATCCATTAGATTTTTTAAAGAGATATATTCCCAATGGTTTACATGGGGGTTTATTTTGATGTATTTTTGGGATTTTCCATGGGGACTTCGGAAAGTATTGAAGTGACATTGTGTAAATTGTATCTGATATCTAAAGAAATTTTTATATTATACTGGTTTCTCAATAGAACCTTTGTTTCATGATTTGATTTGTATGTATTTTTAATAATTATAACTTAGAATAAGAGCTTACTCTAATATCTTTTAGATTGGTGACTTATTCAAAAAGATGGTCTTGTACATGCGGGCTATTGCCTTTCCAGGATTTTCATGAGTTTTTGGACTTTCGTTTCAAAACAAATTTACCACACAACATTAGGATTACAAAGTCAGCTAGTTAGTGGTCTAGTTGTGAAGAAATTTTAAACATTTCTGTATTTTTACACATTTACACACACATATTTCACTCAATTGGATTTTAAATAATTATAACAAATAAAATTCTGATCATTCAATATGATTTCTGGTCATGATTAGTTTATTGGTGGATTTTTTATTAAATATTCTATATTGAAACTTTTTATACTCAAATTAGTTAAGTACTATTGACTTCCAAAATTTATCTGGCAATAGATAAATTATGGTGGTGGGCATCCTCACTTAAAAAGTTACTTAACCTATTGCACTCAGATTCATGATTACTTGTCAAAGATATGATCTTTTGAATCTTTGCCTTTACAACTATGGAATTTGAATTGAATTTCGATGAAAAGCACGGATTCGGGTATGTAGTTTTTAAGGTTTTTAACTGGAAATATTTAATTATAATGTTTTATTGTTTCGAAAAAAATCTTAAATTTTTAATTGAATAATTTCTAATTGAATAATTTTTAATTGGATAATTTTAATTGGATAATTTTAATGGATAATTTTAATCGGATAATTTTAAAAGGATATTTTTAAATGGATAAAAAAAAAATTTCTTCTTTTGTTTTTGAAAATAATTAGTAATTGAGATATCTCGCCATTCAATCTTTCTTCTTTGTTCATTGTTTCTTTTCTTTAAATTACAACTTGAATTTTGGAGTAATCCAATTTTACCCAACAAGATGCATTGGGGGAGGGTTGGTACCATAGAACTAGTTTAACCCCACAATTCAGTCCCCAGTCTGAATATGCATATTTTGTTTTGTTGGGTATTCGAATTATTCGATTTATTCTTTGGTTCAAATTAATTTCAAATTTTATTCATCTCTTAGTTTCAAATTTGATTCAGTTTCAATTTTTTTACTTAGTTCTATAAATGTTTCTTTGTTTTTTTTTTTGTTGATTTTGGATTTTAATTGTTCTCTTCCTTTTGTGTTTTTTAATGATAAATTAATTGCTTCATCTTATACACACACACACACACATATATATATATATGATTTTGCAATCACAAATTTAAGTGTACCTAATCCTTAAGTCCGGTTGAATGCAGATGAACTGAATGAATTTTAAGAGAATAGCTTAACCCTTTGAGGGGCAGTATATAAAAAACATTAAATTTTAGTTAAAATTCATCTAATATAAATTAATAATGTGAAAAGGACACAATATCAAGCAGTAAAATTAATTTTTATTTATTTTTTAATTTTAAGACCCGGTATAAATAATATACCACCGCCCCTCTAGGACAACGTATTTGTACACTCGTTGTTTCGCATTCCTGCGAAAAAATAATAAATACTTTCATAAAAAGTACATTATTTTAGTTAATCTGGGAAATATTAGGATTGTAACACATTAATTTCAAAACGAGACTGTAGATGGCGCCACATGATGGGAATAATCCTCACAGTTAGGGCGTGGCTTTGTCATCTAGTATTTACCCTGGACTATGTTTAAGTTTACTTGTGATAAACTTGTTTCCTTCTAAATGTTACTGTTAATTGTTTTAATTCCGTCCTTGTAACTGTGATGTTTTATGTCATTAAAAATATAGTAATTTACCCCGAGATGTTGTTGAATTCTTTTGCGTTAAAGCAGTTATGGCATAAGAACGTCGGTTACAAAATTGGCGCCCAACGCGCGGCCCATCCCAGCTCTGCCTCGCCTTTTCCCCACTGACTTTGGTGTTGAAGTTTTGTCACCCTGACAATATATGGAGGTTCGCATCCTGCGAATAAAAGATACTTGCATCCAGCAAATTTATTATGTGCTATCTAAGATAAGTGTTATTTTTTTTCTACATAAATTATACTCTCTTATTCAGCATAAAATTGTGATTTATGTTACTCGTATTATTGTATGTTGCAGTATATTGTTTGTTCTGATTAAGGCTAATCGAAAGTTAGCTTATTATTAATGAATGCATATTTTCTTCCTAATTTAAAAATTTTATACCATTAACACATATGTAGTTTTGTTTTCAAGAAATTATTGGTATTTATTCAAAGCATGTCACTTTGATTCTTATTATGTTGATTGCAATTCTTAACATAATGATTTTTTTTTGTTCTGTTTTTATAACTAATATAAAAATAAAATTTTTATAATATATATAACGGAGTTGGAAAGCAATTGCTATAACATTTGAAAAGTTGTATGTTATTCATAAAGTATTTACATTTCTGGTTTTTAATAAAAATTTTGGAAAATAATATGAATTACTTCTGAGTGTAAACAAGTTTGCAATATTGGTAACTCCAAGGTTAATAAAATGATTTATGAATGCTATTCCTACTTAAACATATTTGAATTTTTGTATAAACGATTTCATGTTAATTGCTGATATTGTTTTGATTAATAATGAATGTTATATAAACTTATTTTGGTTTTGATTTTGATGAAAAGAATTAGAAGATATTTGATATAAAAAAATTGTTTCATTTTAATCTTCTTAATAAAATGATTTGCAAATTAATTATCACAATTTCAGATTAGGGAATTTTATTGTTTTTCAGCAAAAGTGCATAAATATTGTTATTTTTATATATAACTAAAATTTTTATTGCATAAGTATTATTTTACATATAACTGAAATTTTAAGTGCAAAAGTATTATTTTATATATAACGAAAATTTTAGTGCATAAGTATTGTGTGACTATAATGTTTTCAGATAACAGAATTAACACTGTCACTTAGTGAACTTTTATTCATTAACTTTAATTGAACGTTAGAAAATTAAATTTGAAATAGACTAAAAAGTGACGAAAAATGGCATTTTTGGGAAGATCCTGAAAAGAGGATTTAAGGACGTTAGCCACAGAATTGGGTTTGGCTCCGTCGGACAATCTCAAAATTATTGAACTAAAAGATCTCATAACCGCAAGTGATAGGTATGATGAGGAATTCGTCAAGGATATGCTCAGTGTCATTGTGGAAGAATGTATAACAACAGAAAAACAGAAAGTTGTGGAATTGGAAGAGAAACAGAAAGCTGTGGAGGTGGCCCAGCAACGAGAAAGAGAATTCGAACTGGAAAAATTGAAAATTCAACTTGAAATGCAGAAGTTATCACAAACATCTGTTGTAAGCCAACAGTTAGAAAACCCAAAGCTTGAGCTAAGTAAAATTATTCCGAGATTCAATTCGAAGGAAGACGAAATGAGTCTATACCTGACTATTTTTGAACGTCAAGTGAAATTCATGAACATTCCTGAAAAAACTTGGACAGCATACCTGATTGGCTCATTGCCACCTGATATAGCTCAGCTCATCGCAAGAGAGGATGAAGATGATTCTCAAAACTATGAAAAGGTAAAAGAAATGCTTCTAAAAAGATTTCGAGTTACAGGAGATAGGTTTAGGCAGTACTTTTCTCAACAGAAGAAAAACCCTGACTCGACATGGAGAGACTTTTATTTCGAATTAAGTTCTTATCTTGAAGGTTGGATCAAAGAATTGAAGATAACCACGTTTGATCACCTTAAAAGTCTAATCATCGCTGATCAGATGAAAAGAAAAACTCCTGCAAACATCAAAGAACACTTTCTGGATATTTGGGCGGATTTGAACGATCCTTTGGAATTAGCTGAGAAATTAGACGCATACGATAGCCTAAGGCCTGGAATGAAAAATAATCCAAATCAGACTTTCAAGAAGAAAGAAGAATTCAGGAAACCCTTTCCAATAAAGAAAAGTCCACCTGTTAGAGGCTTCTATGATAATCACTCACCAGGACCCTCTAGAACAGTACCTAGATTCCCAAGTTCCAGAACTGAAGGGAGAAAGCCCATCCAGTGTTACGGATGCGGGACTCCTGAAGTCATCAAGGCAAGGTGTCCTACCTGCAAGAGAGCTAATGGAACGATAACAGCAGTTAACTGTATGACGTTATTCAACTTGAATTCAAACTCAGATCCCTCAAGTTTGATTGCTCTCAGAATTTTTGGAGAAAAGATTGCTGTATGTGCGGATACCGGTGCTTCCCATACCATTGCAGGCGAAAAACTGTTCAAATTCTTGCAAGAGCATGACTTCATCTTTGAGAACAAGATTATTTCATTAATGATGGCTGATGGAATTCGACAGACCATTACGGCTCTGAGTGCTGTCGTCAACCTGTACATTGAAGGCAAAGTTATCCCAACAGAATTTCTAGTATTACCTGAAGCAAAAGGAAATAAGACTCTGTTGGGAAGGGATTTCCTCAATGCAGCTGGAATCGTCCTTGATGTCCAAGGCGGAAAATGGTATTTTTCCGATAATCCTCGAAAACAGTACGAGTTCTTCAAGAAGCCCTTGGAAGAAATAGCCTTCAGTACGTTCGAACTTCGAGAAGATGAGGGTAAACACCTATCCCCAGAACAGACAAGAAAACTAAATAAACTCCTGACAAAAATGAGACATGTTTCCAACCAGGGGGAGGACCCACGCCGTTTATCGAACACCGTATCGACACGGGTGATCACTCTCTAATAGCAACGTCTCCCTACAGGATGAATCCAATAAAGAAACAGGATCGTCAGAAAGAAAACTTCGTTCGACGAAGAAGACGAAAGTACTACAAACCTGGTGACAAAGTTTGGGTGACCATTCATCCCATAAGTCGGAACAACAGAAGCAAGAAATTCATGCCAAAGAGGGAAGGTCCTTACCTCATTCTCACCTTGAGATCTCCAGTAACATATGAGATTGCCGACCCGGCCAACCCAGACCAAATCCTTGGAACTTATCTCATTTCTGCCCTAAAGGACTATCATGAGCCTGGAGTAGAAAGAGACACTGGACCAGTGGCTCCACTTAGAAAAAGAGGACGTCTCAAGAAATTACCTCCTGGTTCCGAGCCGAGACGTCAACGGAACCAGAGGGGGAGTCTGTAACACATTAATTTCAAAACGAGACTGTAGATGACGCCACATGATGGGAATAATCCTCACAGTTAGGGCGTGGCTTTGTCATCTAGTATTTTTGCCAGAGAGAGTTACTTAGAGTTACTGAGACGGTCCAGCAAGGCTTTTCCAATAACAAAGCCACGGGTATGCTTTTTATCGATATTGCCAAAGCTTTTGATAAAATTTGGCATGATGGGCTCATTTCCAAGATGATGCGACTTGGAATTTCGGACCAACTTATCAAAATTATTCACTCGTTCCTTGACTCTCGCAGTTTCAGAGTTCGAGTCGAAAACGCAGTCTCCTCCCCCCGTCCAATCCTTAGTGGAGTCCCCCAGGGATCGATTTTAAGTCCAAGAATTTTTTCTTTGTACGTAAATGACATCCCGAAGGCTGCCAACATTCACTTAGCAATGTATGCTGATGACACTGCTATTATGTCCCAAGACATCTGCAATCGAAAAATTATTGAAAGATTGCAGACATACATTTCTCGTTTACAGCTCTGGCTCATTGACTGGAAAATTAAAGTTAATGCATCTAAAAGCGCTTGCCTCCTCTTTACGAAACAACGGTGTATTGGCAATTTGCCAGCAGTCACCATTTTTGATCAACCCGTCCCCTGGGTCACTGAATATAAGTACCTAGGGTTAATTTTAGACGCCAAATTAAATTTTGCCCGCCACATCCGAAATGCCCATCAAAAGGCTATCGGAATGAGCAGTTTGCTCACTCGCTTGATTTCTCGTAAGAGCAAGCTGGCGATCAGGCACAAAATCTTGCTCTACAAGTCGATCTTAAGACCGATCATGTTGTATGCATCGCCTATCTGGGCGTCCGCTGCAACCACCCATTTGAAACGACTGCACGTCTTTCAAAACACACACCTTAGGAAAATGATAAATGCACCCTGGTTTGTCCGGAATGAAGTCCTGCATAAAGATCTAAAAATTGAACCAATTCTAGAGTTCATTAAAAAACAATCATTAAATTTCTTCATCAGGATCCCTCAAATACCTAATGCACTGCTTCAGCAACTCCCCGCGTATGATGCGTCAATCGCATCTTCGCAAAAAAGACCGAGAGCCGCGCTCGGACATTCATATGTCCATTTCCCAGCCCTAAAAAGGCTGCGAGCGCACTGAAGTAATGCATCAGTGATATCCTGATTATTTTCAAAATTCAGGACTTCCCATCGATAAGTGGCACTGCCCCATGGTCAATATGGACCTCGCGTAACACTATCGAGAACTCTCAAAATTTTAAAATCTTTAATTCTAGAAAATTAGATACTATTTAAATTTTTAACTACATTTTCCTAAGATCCTTAACATTTTTCGTCACCAGATGTCGCTTTTAGCGCTAAATTCAGCTTAATTCTTGTTTTTCAAACTCATCTCCTCGCGTTTTAAATTTTCCCTCAAAATTTTTAATTGCATTTTTCTCTAAATTGGTTTCGGTACGGCATTTCTTTTTATCTCAATTTAATTTTAACTTATTTTTCGCCTTGTTATAACCTCTCAAAATCCCGCGGACGACAGCTTTCTCGAAGCCGTTTTTCGTCTTCGAACTGATGTCCCGCCCCTAACCTAGACCCCATGCACCGCTATGTATGCTTCTTAGCTTCCCTTGCTACGGCATCCAATAGGAGTGCGCGCTCTCGTAATTTTAATTTCCAACTAGTTTCGGCAGTCGCCTCACTCTGTCGAACACCCAGGTGCTTGTTGCCTTGATCCTAATTATGATAGCAACTTAAATTACGATAAAACTTTAACTAATTATGCTCATTAAATTTATAAATTATGATGAGAGGGTAAGTTTAATATTTTAAATAGGTACCTCGTAACTTTAGCCGTTACCGTTACCGTTGCCAGAGAGAGCTGGGATTTCGTAGAGTAAGGTCTCCTGTTGCTGTCCAACCCTGGACTATGTTTAAGTTTACTTGTGATAAACTTGTTTCCTTCTAAATGTTACTGTTAATTGTTTTAATTCCGTCCTTGTAACTGTGATGTTTTACGTCATTAAAAATATAGTAATTTACCCCGAGATGTTGTTGAATTCTTTTGCGTTAAAGCAGTTATGGCATAAGAACGTGGGTTACAGGATCACAAAACACCTTTGAAAAAAAAAATGAGAACTTTATGTTGTTGTTTTTTTTTTATTTCTAAGAGTGATAATTTGTGCAAAAATGTGTTAATTAATTTAAGTACTCTCACACCAGTCCTGCAACTTGCGGACGAGACGTTTCGAAAATAATTTGTAAATGGTATTTGTCAAAGATATAGGTCGCCAATTTTCCCGTTGAGATAAGTCACCCTTTTTGGAAATTAATATGCAATTTGAAAATTTCCATAAAGATGGAATGTTTTTAATTTTTAAGCAAAAGTTAAATATTTTTGAGAGAAGGAAACACCGCGGGTCTGCCTCCTTCCAGTGATGATAAGTTAAAAGATCAGGTCCAGGGGCGAAGCTCTCGCAGCTCTGGAGACATGGAGCTATTGTTTCTGGAGATAAAAGATCAACTAACTTTTTTTTTATACATATATGATTTTCATAATTTAATGATAAAACTGTTATAAACATAATAAACCAAATTTAGTAGAAATACATATACAGTTTTATTTAAAATAAAGCAAATTTATTGCATATACTGTAAAGATATTTTTTTCCTCACTTGTTTCTGAAGATAACTCCGATCCATAAGAAGGGGCGGTTTAAGCAAAACAAGTGTTTTTAGCCCCCTATGGGCATTCTTTTAAAGATATATATATATATATACTTAAAAATTAATTAAAACTGGATTTTATAAGGTTATTTTAAGTAAAATTAAGAGAAAGAGTAGATCCGTAAGAGTTCAAAATCTGTCTTCTACGGTAATTTTTTCGCATTCAAAACAAACCCTCTCACATATGGAATGGACAGATGTGTCAAAGAAAAAATGGTCATTCTCCTTATTCTGAAGTATTTGTGGGGTGTATACACAATTACTTTTCTTTCCTTTTAAATATCGCTAAAGCGGTATTCCAAGATTTTTTCAATTAGAAGGAATCATCCTTTCTTTCCAGATTCACATATTATTTCCCTAAAGTTTAGGGCTTTGTTCTTCTTACAAAGCGGGTATCTGTTTGCTGTATTGTATCTTTTCAAATACCTTTCTTCATTGATTTACATCTTAGTTTAACTTAGATTCTTTTACAACATCATCGCTAGAGGCAATGAACCCCTACTGTCGTCCCTGAATTGTCGGCAGCTTATCGTCTATTAAAATCTCATGCTAACATTATGCTATATAAATTATCGTTTGTAAGTCTCATGTCTATCAACAAGTCCCTAATCGGCTGTCTCCAGCCAGTTCTATCTTAGACGCCTCCAAAGACTCTTCCTCCGTCTTCGCTTTGAAAAAAATGTATTTAAAAATTTTTTGCAATAGTTTTGGATTTGAGAAATCCTTTCCCCCCCCGAGCTTTTGTTAGTTGTCTTTTCGTGGGCTCGCACAGCATTGATAAATTTTTATTAGTCGCTTAATATTGTTTTAGGTGAAGCATTTTGGCGTACCAGATCACTTTTCAATTTTTTTAACGTTTGCTTCATTTTTAATAATATTTATCTTAAATATATTAATTTTAATAATTTTTAGCTTGCTTTAATTTTAATTTTGGAAAAGTTTACTATTGTCCATTTCTCTATATTTCATCGTTTCTCTATATATCATCAATAATTTAAAAATGATTAATTGATATTAAAAAACAGCAAATTTTAGTGGATTTAGTATTTCAAATTCGGTCTATAATTGTAGCGTGCTTGAAGTCAGTAGAAATTGGTCTACAAAAATTATGCAGTGGAAACACTACTTCGGAAACTGTCAAAGAAATATTTACCTTCATAATATTGGAGAGTTGAACCAACAAATATCAGAATATGCTAAGAATATCAATATCCTCTTGTACAAAGAAACAGTGAGAGAGCAATGTTAATTTAATTGGATTAATGCAATACCTAAATTTTTGAAAAAAGTATGCTGCTTCTTCAGTTCCTGTTGATTTTTCTCGTTTACGAAACAAAACTCCTTTACTTCAAACAGGCTGAAATAATGATAAGCTTCTTTGCGAGGAACACTATCCAATCGTTTGCACTCAGAAGAAAAGAGTTCGGAAACTTGTTTATAACTTTATTGTACTTATACAATTCAAGCTGTTTCATAGTAAACTTTTAAATCTTATACAGCAGTCTAAAAATATCATTTTAATTTTGTTGCAGATGTAACGCTAAGAGAAATTTATGTATATATATTCTTTTATTTTATACCTCTGTCGTTAACACCACGAGAGAAGCTCACGTGATAGCTATTGGATTAAACTTTTTCACCTAAGTATGCTTCTTTTAACTTTATATCAAAAATTATGCAACAAAAAAAGTGATTTTTAACATATATTACATAACTTTTTCAAAGCAAATGTTAAATTGTCGAAATAAGCATTAGTTTAGCTAATCCGTTCGGGGACAAATTTTGAATTATCAAAAGATTGTTATGACATTTTTAGTAAGTTAATTAATTACTAAATATTCTAGTAGAAGCAGTTTCACGCTTCCCCTCTTAAGCATTCCAATGTTTAGAGAAAAAAAAATACACTGAGTGACTAAATTTCATATTTAGCTCCTTTTGCGACAATAAATCGCTTGCAAAGATTGAAAAATTGCAGTAATAAACAGGTTTTTGCGGATATAATTGTACTTATTATAAAGCATTTTCCCTTTTCGTAAATAACAAATGAAGTTTGGCACAAATTATTGAATAGTTAAGAAAGAAAAAAATAAAATTATTACATCATTGATTTACTTCTTCATCAACCTTCAAAATCTCTTGTGAATCGTAATAATTTAAGACAGTTGGCTGACACTTCGAACGAAGTGATCCGAGGCTTAAAACCTCTTGGAGAAGCAGCTACATCTGGAGACACTTGACTAAGTTAATTGCTTTTTTAAGAAATTAATTCTGAGAAGTGACACTTTTGAGTTCAGAAAAAAAAAAAGAAAGAAAGAAAGAAACGAATTTATATGTGTGTGCGTCATTTGACTCTATTCTTGAATTTTTAAATTCTAGATGTGTATTACTAGAAATACTCAATATCAATGAAAAGGAAAGTTCTATTAATAGAAAAATTGAATTCTCCTTCGAGGACCATGTCATCTTTGAAAAATATGGTAAAAATAATGTATAAATTGTATCGGTGCTCATAAATTAAAGAAGTATAATAAATTTAAAAGTTTAAATATTGGATCTAGAAAAGATGTCATTCATAAACATTTATTGCGTTTTAATTGTTCTGTCAACATCACGTAAAAAACTGTTCTTCTCAAATAAATTGTAAAACATATAAAAATCGGCATAGTATTTTATAATTTATGAAGATTGTAAATAAATTCAATTAGCACCCAGTTTAAGGATCAGACAAAAAGCAATATCAGATTATTGATGTAATCTGAACAAACTAACGTCTAATTTACCATAAATCAGCACCTATTGATGGTAAATTAGACGTTACTAACAAATGTCTAATCAGCACCTATCAGTGAGAATTTTTATTATTATTATTTATAGTCAATCAATCCAGTCACTTAGCCATGATTGAATATTAGGACGAATACTGGATTTTATAGGAGAGGCGAGAAAAAATTTGTTATTTCTAAACATCCAGAGAAATCTGGAATTAAACGTTATGAATATTATTACGCAGTTCATTTATTTTTAATAGAATGCAGTTGTATATTATATAGTGAAGTAACTCAAGTAAAAATTTATAATATTACTATTTTTTTATTATATAATCGTCTGGTCTGGGTCTCGGAAATGTAAAAAAAAATAATAAAGGAACATTATTTGACTTTGTTTTCTAAAAGAATTTTTGTTGGAACTAAATTTTACTAGTAACTTATATATTTGAAAAACTTAGAACTAGCAGCGTTTTTAGTGATGAAATATTTCATTTTTTATAATAAACTTAAAATTTTTGTACTAATACTGACGGTAAAGTAACAACTTTGTAATAAAATGACAGGAAGGCACCGTTTCCCTCTGTTCTTGAATTTTGGATTATTGTTCCTTAAAATGGAGGTAAGGTAGGTTATAATCTAAATGATTTGTTTGAATTTCTTTTTCAAATAGAATATTTTCAAAAACATATAAACATAAAGGAATGCACAGTTTTCGTAATACTTCACACATACAGAATAGTAGATACAAAGATTTTAGTTATGTTAGATTTGCTCCTTGTTTAATTTTTGCTGAAGACATCAAATTAGCTGTGCTTTTTTTTGTGGGGGGAGGGAGCACGTTCAATCTAATGCGGTTTAATCCAAATGAAAAGGCAGGGTTAAAATAAGCAATATTTATTAACAAAACATAATATAAAATACTGAAAAAAATCCAGACAAATAACCAGCAACTAAAATAAGATACATTTTAAAATCAAACCAACGAAAATTCCCACTCCATTAAATGTAGGTGTTCTTTTTAAGAGCAAATCATACAGGTGAGAAATTCAGTTCTGTCGTATCGATAGGTTGAAGTCAATTATTCAGAACCTGGTGAACAGCACATACAGAGTGACACTACATCTTCATCACTGAAGGATTTTAAAAATGGATTTGAATTCATAAAATTAAACGATTCCCTTATTTTAGGTACGTGTATATATATATATATGTGTGTGTGGGTTTGTAGTAGAAACACCCGATCATAGAGGGCGCGGCCTCTGCTACTGAAGGGAGTCCACTCTTGAAGGATAGTCGACGGTAGTCATCGGAACGAGGAAGACGCCCTTGTTGATGACTCTAGATGATTTCTTAAGACGCTGAAGAGTATTGTTTTAATGTTTTTTAAATGTTATTGTGAAATGTCTCGTCCAGTATGTTCAACTTTATGTTCATGTGAAACGTCAATATTAAATGTCTGTGTGCTAATTTAAAGTATGATTTATTATTAATTAATATCGGCCATTCCACAAAATTCAGAAGTGGGATTGAGACGCCTAATCAGGATATAAACTGATAGAGATGTAAATTGATAGGAATTATTGAATGTAAGCACATTAGGACTCGATTAGGATATAAAAATCGTGAGAGTATAGGACTCGTGATTAAATTGTGAACATTGACTGAAAAAAAAAGTGTGGATAACTGTGTGCTGACTTAAAGGATAAATTCAAGATTTTGAGGTGAGTCAAATTTATTCTTATTTACTAATTTAAAGATGAAGATTGACGATATTAATGTAGTAAACTATGCACTGAAGTATCTCAAGAAAGAAAAAATTAAGACTTTGCATAAGTTTATTTTTGATACTGATGGCGATGCTAAAAATACGGAAAGAATAAGAAATTTTACTGGTTTCGAATTCACAGTAAATGACTCTAATTTTAAGTCTAAATTAAAAACTATTAATGATACTTTTTCATTACATGAATTGATTACCATTTGTGATATTCTGAATATTGCATTCCAAGGAACAAAAACCGAAA
>BMAW01088487.1:124216-227512 GCA_019974015.1 Nephila pilipes | reverse complement strand
TGTGGGTTTGTAGTAGAAACACCCGATCATAGAGGGCGCGGCCTCTGCTACTGAAGGGAGTCCACTCTTGAAGGATAGTCGACGGTAGTCATCGGAACGAGGAAGACGCCCTTGTTGATGACTCTAGATGATTTCTTAAGACGCTGAAGAGTATTGTTTTAATGTTTTTTAAATGTTATTGTGAAATGTCTCGTCCAGTATGTTCAACTTTATGTTCATGTGAAACGTCAATATTAAATGTCTGTGTGCTAATTTAAAGTATGATTTATTATTAATTAATATCGGCCATCCCACATATATATATATATATAAGCGCTATTATAAAGAAAAAAAATTTCTTCATAAAAATCGGATAGATTTAAATGATACAACGCGAGAAAGATTATATATATATGTGTGTGTGTGTGTCTGTGTATTACTTTAAGTGCTGGACAAGAGTTTATGAATTATAAAAGTAAATTGATCATTTTCACCCATATGCAGTATATATCCATTATTTCGCCCCCCTCCCTTTACATTCCAACAGGCATGTTACAAAATTGAAGACTAAGCAGTTTTTTCCCAAATGGTTGTGGTCCCGCCTCAAAATTCTCTCTCAAAAAGAACATCTCCTCACTTCGTCGGGAAAATAAAAATATTCAGAATTTCTCATTGAAGGTGAACCTTTTTCACTTTGATGGGTTAATACGACAAACTATTATTTGAAAAAATTTATATTGTTTTTCCTTAAAATTCATGACACTGGGAAAATAAGTTTCAAAATTGAGGCATGAGGTTCACTTTATAAACATTTGAAAACATTTTCGTCCACTCTCATGTTGCTTATGATATAGTACTTTGATTTTGATGGATTGTAAAACGCTTACAAGCAACACGAGGAATTTCGGCTATGTTCCTTGAATTTTGAATCTCGTTCACAATATTAGAACGACATTTGCACGGGAAAACAATTCTCCGAATTTCCTCACCGCGTCAACGTAAGGACTAGGGGCCTCAACGCTACCGATACATAGTGAATCCTTAAGGGAATCACGAATCGATGCGAGCTAGGAGTTTGAAACTATTCTTGAAAATTTAAATAATTTTAAAATATATATTTGCAGCTTAAGAAGTATACAGTTTTTCCTAATGAATCTTTGATTTTATTTGTTTAAAATTAAGAAATATATTTTAAAGTGTCTGTTATATGTCAAAGTGTTCGTTGGAATTTTTTATTTTACAACTGAACACAGATTTGAATTAAAAAGGTTTATATATATATATATATATATATATATGTAATGTTACAAATTTGTAAATATTACTAATATTTGTCTTAAAATATCTCAGACAGATCGGAAGTACTCAGATTTTGGGCGAAAATTGCGCAATTTAGGCGTATTCAATGCTAAAGAAACGGCATTTCTAGTGATTTGGCGATCTTTTGGCGGGATTCGTGGCGACCGCTTGGCAAGATTTGGCGAAAAATAAAAATTTCTGGAAAATTCCATTATCGAAGCTCTAGGACAAATATAAAGCGAGATAGCCTAGAACCTTGGCGAAACTCTTAGATTTTCACGCCAAGTCAGGTATAAATACCATCGGCCGAGATAGAAGCAAGAGGAGTAAAGGGGAGCAGCAGTAGAGGAGACGATCAGTTTTAAACTAATCTAGTGCATAACAGTTGTTATCTATCTGAGATATTAGAGACTTCTGTATTTGGAAGCTGTTTCTTGTGGAAATAGCTGAATTGGAGTTGTGTAATTGTGATTTCTACAACTGTGGAATTTCCTGCGTTCTGAAGAAATTGCTATGAATAAAATTCTTGAGATTTTTAAGAGATTGTTTCATCAACTCTCAATGCGTGGTACAATATGTATATATATATATACAGGGTGGTCATAAAAATCTGTGCCAACATCTGCACTTCCAGCGTCTGTTCCGTTTACCGCTCAAGATAAGATTTCCAATATAGTTTTCTATAGGTATCCGCTTGAGATTCTGTGAATGACAACACAGTGGCTCTAATGATTGCGGTTATTGTAATAGAAACTCGAAATTTTCAAATGGCAACGCCTACTTTTTCCCGTCGCAAAATGTTCAACGTATGCAAAAACCTTAAATAGCTTTAGAACGGAACTTATATTCCCAAAAACAGACGCGTTATGCATTTACAAAAAACAGTTCTGAAAGATTACCAACAAAACATTGGCAGTGATAGCACAGTTGGCAGAGCGTTGGACTCGATACCGGAAGGGTCGATTTCGAGGCTCGCTCAGAAAAGAGCTTTATGGGCACCTGATGTATGTAAAATCCGTCATGAGTGCAATGCCCTGCAAGCTCACGTGCAAATTACACCTTTGTGGGTACCAAAGTGGCGGAGCCATAATGACCATGGAGAATCAAAATTGTGATGTCAAGTGTCCGGACAACCCTTAGAGGTGAGTCCCAGACCGTAGACAACAGCCCTCTGCGTAGCTCTAATCCAACACTGGGTGGCCAACCAGCCTACAAAACATGATCTGGGGACACGCAGAAAATTTTTACATGACAAAGGCAAGATACCAATCACAGAGCACCGTTCGCTAGATATTGAGTGTAGGAAACAGATAAAATGCGAGACTAATTCTGCAGTCGTGAGGTAGAACATACCAATGAAATGATTCTGCCAGGGCAGAAATGAATCCTCACCTGGGGCACAAGTACTTTTATTTGACGCCAAAGATTCTGTTTAGTGGGCATTACAGGCACAGTTGTTCTCGGCCTTCCTCCTTCTTTGTGGAAGCGGCTTTTTGCTGTACATTCATGCTGCAAAATTATGTAATAGTAGAATTGCTTCAGATTGCACCAAAGGACATCGTTTGGATGAAAGATGGTGCGCCTCCACATATAGAGAAGTCTACTCGCAGGGTGCTAGAACAGCATTTTGTGATCGCATCATCTCACGCCATTTTCCAATTCCATGGCATCCACGAACCCCGATTTGACTCCTATGAATTTCTAGTTCTGGTGATACATCCATACCAGAGTTAACATGAACAATCCGCAAACTTTGTCTGATTTAAAAGATTCTATAAAGCGTGAGATTGTAAACATCCCTCGTACAACGTTGCGTTCAGTTTTATTGTCCACCGTCTCCCGCATGCAATGCGTAATTGCCTGTGATGGCACTCACGTGGAAAATGTTTGATCTAAATCATTGCATTCTATTGTACGATATGTGTTGTCTTCAGAGAATGGTGTCTCTGTCATATGCTGTATAATCTTCGTTCGCCCTGAAGAACTATTTTTGCGTGTGCATAACACGTCCGTTTTTGGGAATATAAGTTCCGTTCCAAAGATATTTAAGATTTTCGCATGGTAAAAAGTAGTCGTTGCCATTCGAAAATTTCGAGTTTCTATATTATAACCGTAAACATTAGAGCCATTGTGTTGTCTTTCACAGAATCTCGAGCGCATATCTATAAATAACTATATTTTATATATTTTAAATCTCATCTCGATCGGTTAAAAGGATGTACAGATGTTGGCAAAGTTTCTTATGCCCACCCTGTGTGTGTGTATATATATATATATATATATATATATACAAGGGGTGTTCAAATGAAACGAATCTACGAAACATCGTAAGAACTAAACCGTTAACATATTTGCCTATGCCTCTATAGGAGAATGTAGCGAGACATTTAGGGATGCGAATGGAGTCTCCTGCGTGGATTGGAGCATGCGTGGGCGCCCGTATGTGCAAGACAGAGCAGAGGCTCTTATAAAGAGCGCCGTCTAATTGACGCGGCAGTGCGTATGAGGACATGATGGCGTTCACATTGCAAAATTCGACGATTGAGGAGCAGCAAGGCGTTATCCGATTTCTGTCAGCGGAAGGTGTTAAACCGGTCACTATTCATCTCCGGATGGTGACCGTATACGGGAAAGACTGTGTGTCCAGCAAGTCAGTGAGAAAATGGAGTGCCCGTTTTCGTGCAAGCTGTGAGAGTTTAATTGATGACCCTAGACCAGGCCAGGAGAACACAGTCATCATGGCCGATGTCATCAACAAGGTGCACAACCGAGAGAGAAGTTATTGGCGTGTCACATTGCGAATGTTGGAGGTGAAGATGGATGTCAACGTTTGAACAGTGTGGACAATTATTCACGACAGGTTGCGTTATCGGAAGGGGTGTGCGCAATGGGTTCCGAAGCAGCTCACCGACCAGCAAAAGGAACTGCATATGGGGCTAGCCCTTCAACATTTGTTTCAGTACCATGAAGAGTTGGTGCCATCAATATGAGGTAAAGACAAAGCGAGACAGTATGCAGTGGAAGCATGCATCATCACCTCCCTTTAAAAAGTTCAAATCTGTGGCGTCAGCAGGCAAGGTGTTGCTCATCGTCTTTTTCGGCATCCAATGTCTGCTACTTGTTAAATTCCTCGAGCACAGAAGAACCATTAACTCTTATATGTACTGTGAGACACTCTGAAGCCTACGCAGGCCCATCAAGAATAAAAGACTGAGGTTGCTTACGGAGGGTGAGGTTCTGCTTCATGATAACGTGCATCCTAACGAATCCAGGATCATACACGTGGCACGGGCCAAGTTCAAGTGAGAACAGCTTGACCATCTGCCCTACAGCCTGGACATGTTGCCCTGTGATTTGCTTGTGTATGGTTCCCTGAAAAAAAAAAGAAGGCTAAGGGCTCCAACTCGGGTATTGAACTCTAGGACTCTGTGAAGGACTGAGTCTCATCACGACTACAGGAATTCTGGGAACAAGGAATCCTTCGGCTCATTATTTAACGGGATCGTTGTACTCAGGCCTATGGTGTATACTTTGAATAAAGTCTTCATTTATACCTACAGTGTCGTTTCGAACCTTTTCATTCGAGCACTCCTTGTAATTTTACATAATTTAACAATTTGTGCTCCGATGTGCAATGAAAGTAAGAGGTACCATATAGTTCATGAATAATTTCAAATATTTTTAAGGAACCCCCATATGCTTGTGCCGTTCGTTGAATTGCAAAATAAAACTAAGATTGTGGGGCTGGCGGGAAGAAACATGAGTTAGATATTCACGCCAAAGCAATATATACCTACTAGACATGCTAAAATGTATTCAGGATTTACAGCATAAAAAATGCAAGTATATCTCTATTTTTCAAAATTATGTTATATTTTTTCCTACGGCATAATTTTCATTATGAATATTTTATACAATTATTTTCTTTAACAATTTCTTAATTAATTCTAAACATTATCATCATATGTAAATTTTATTCTGTCACATTTCATCATCCTCTATTACATATCTGACTCCAAAATTAGAAAATACTGTGTGTTTTCAGTTTAATTTACAGTTAAACATCAGTTCAGTCAACAAACTTAACTGAAATAAATCTTATTGACAATTACTTTTATTTCAAGTGACATATTTAATATTCTCATTAATTCGCTAATTAAATTTATATTTTATGCAATAAAAATATTTAATACAACAATTTAGCTTACACAGCTTCTAGCATATATTCTGAATTAATTTGTACCAACACAATTTTAGACAAAAGTATTTCATATATATTTTAAAAATCATACTGATAATCACAATAATATAAGTTTAGGTAAGTGTTATTCACACAATCAGAATATATATTTCTTAACTTCATTTTATGTTAAATAAGTAAAAAATGTGTTCGATTTAAAAATATTACTTCTGATAAGGAAATGAAAATTTCGTGAGAATCTTAAAGCTGGCACATTATTAATTATTCAATTTAAAATTATACATGGAATTTACTTATTCATATTTCTTTCTGCTCTGGCTTAGAATTATTACATTTACTTGAATATTGTTGGCTACTTTTTCAAAATATTGTAATCAACTTATGATTAAATTGATGTTCTTTGAAAAATATAAAACTAATTCAATATACAAAATTAGAATAGTTTAAATCCTAAATCATTATGTAACTGTGACAGTTTAATTAGGTATCTTGATTAAAACAGAAAATAATTTAAATACAATGGTGCTTTATTTTTAAAACATTCGACATTTCGAATTTTTCTGGATTGACTCATCCACTGCTTTGAACGACTCATGGAGAACATTTGTGCGGGGAAATTTATACCCTATCCAATGAAATGAGTGATGATGGAGTATAAAGGTGCGAGAATCAAGATGCTAAGAATTTGGCTAAGCTGCGCCAAACAAGGTGCAACCATGATCTGGAGGTTTTTAAAAAAAATGGGAAAAAAGGTAAAAATTAGTTGACACCTCTCAAAAGTAAGTCAGTGGTCCTACGCATCGTTCAATAAAATTCTGCGGATTTTCTATTTCTTGTCATTTTTCAAACCTTTTGTGGTAGGAAGGTCCCAGTTGGCTAAAGAGATAGAAGGCAAGCTCGCCGAAACTTTAAAACTTAACCAGAAGGCATTTTAACTTCTGAACATACTAACTGAAGTATATTTTCCCTGAAATTTTGTGCGATATTTCAGTCATAAGAAATCAAAATGGCTTATTGAGATCGAAGACAAAGTTATCGAAAGAAATAATTTAAAATTTCGGTACCCTATCTTACTTCCCTTAAAGCACGATATTGTGAATTGCTTAATACTGAAATATGTAAAATGTTTTCATGATGGAGTGCATATATTTATGGCTTTACTTAGAGAAGAATGTTGGATCAGATTTGTCATTAGTAAGTGCATTCGATGCAAAATGTTTGCGGAAAGGTATTAACAATCGTGTTAAATCCAACAGCATTTGGAAAGGGTACGTGATACAGACACATTTGAAGTTACTAGCATTGATTTATAGAGCTTCTGGTGGCTCAAAATGAAATAAAAACCTGGGTAAGTTTTAAGTATCTGGTGGGCTTTCTATGGGTTCTGCGCCGGTTCATTGCTCGACGAGGCCATTTGCCTGTTATTTACTCTCACCAATGGAACAAATTTTACAGAACATCTTCAGAGTTTAAGATAGTCGATTGGGAAAAAGATAATCACCCATGTGACTTTAATACTCATCAAGTGGAAATGCATACCATCCGTATCAAGGTGGAAGCTTTATAATAGTTGTATTTAACGTCACACTGAAACATTAGGGCTAATGGCGACGAACTTCACAATTTCGAGTCATGGTCAAGTGATGAAGATCACAACCGAGCTATCACCTTCATCTCCAAGCTTCCATACCATGCCAACAAAAAGGCTTGACAGATTTAATGTGCATTATAGATGGGACTGTGATTTCTGCCAAAAATTCATTACAGAGGGTTTTGAGTCAAGTCTTTGTTAATTAGGAAGAGTCAAGATTAATTACACAAGATTATTAGTCACCAGAGAACTTTGGAGCAAAGTCAGCACAGAGTATCTTGGTCAATAGGAGATACAAAATGGACATTGCTAATTAAGGATAGGTGACGTGTTAATCGATTTTGAGAACCAAAAGAATATAAATTTATTGCTTTTAAGAAATTGGGGTTCCAGCACGGATGGTCAAGTGCAAGTTTTAAAAGTAAAGAATAAAAATGAAATACTTGATAGCCCTGTAAGGAAATTGTCCGTAATGCGTGTTCATTCCTGTTGTGAAGCCTCAATTGTTGAGTTTGATTTATTCATATAAAAAGCAAAGGAGAGAGTATGCAAGATATCCTTAACTCATCAGTAAATGGCTCTAGTACGTTCCAACTTTGGTGATTCAACTACAGATGGTCTATACGAATATTTGCATAGTTTGTTTAGAGTTTCGGTTTTGCTTTTGAAATTGTATTTTTGATGAGCGTATGTGTTCACTCCTGAATTATGCTTATTATACACCGTTTTTGATTAAAAGTACTTCTATAGAATGTTTAAGTATCTGGTTTAGTGAAGTGGAGCATTAGTTTTTCTACAGTAAATGATTTTTCTGTAAAAGATTTGCTTTATAGAATGGATGAAACCAGGAACCCATGGTGAGGAATTGTGTATAATTTTTAAATTTTTTTTTTGTTTGTTTGGGTGAGTGAATGGGAGTGTTTCAATCAAAATAGAATTAAATTTTATGATTAATTATTTGGCTACTTAAAATTGTTAGTTATACCAATGTATTAATATGTTAAGATCAGAAAAATACATTTTTCAAAGGATGTATTGTTTTTAAAATAATAAATACATAAATTTACTATGAAATAAGCTTTTTCATACATTTCTGTCAGTATTCACTAAATCATCAACATAAAAATATTGCAACACAAAAATAGCCAGGAAAGACAATTTTCACATTCCGAACCTTTTATTATACATGCATTACATACAGCTCGTATATTATCACAAATCAGAAACAGAAAATTTATTCTGCTTTCAGGTTTTTAATACTTCAATACTAAGCCTTTTAACAGTGATATATTTAAAATCTTAGCTATAGACATACAAAATTTCAAACACCTATTATGAAGTTGAAAAGTTAGTTTTTATGCTAAAGATATTTTCACAACCAAACTTAATTCTAGATACTAACAATAGAAATGCAAAACTGTAAACTGAGATACATGCTTAATCATAGGCTATAAAGACCCATTATTTTCATTAACAGCAAATACAACTACTCTGGTGTACCATCCAATAACATGAAATAATTGAAAATTATTCATATAATTTCACAAGAAAATAACACTTAGAAGAAATTCAATTCCACACTTAATTTATTGCACAAGCCTAACATTTAGAAAACCACACAAAGACCATGGTCATTTAAAAGAACGAAAAATTTAAGAGCAAAATTCATTGTTTCAACGAATTTATTGCAGTTATTCATTAAGAAACTCAAAAATTTAATTAAAGTGAACATATATTTAAATTTATTGCATATGTCTAAACATTTAGAGGAAAAAACACATTAAAGTTTCCTTTGTTTGAGAAGTAACTTAAGAAATTTTTATATTCAAGAATATTGTTCACAATTTCAGACGACGAAAATGAGATACACGAGTAACAAATTGCTAGAAAATGAAAATTAAACTTACAAGTTTCATTAACAAATATTTATGAATATGTATAAAATTATTTGTTAATAAAACTAATAAAATATCACAAAAACTGGCTACAAGAATTAAAAGACACTTCAGTAACAAAACTGCGCTAAAAATAGAGATTCTACAAGAATAAAGTTACCTATTAGCTAAAAAAAGTTATATCTAAAACACAGCACGATCATTGTAATAAGTCTCATGCCAAACGTCATTACAGAGTAAAAATAAAATTAAAAAATACTGTTTCTATACAAATATTAACAATAAAAGGCATACTTTAAATGCTGGTCACATAAAAGCACCCGATACCGAATAAATGCAACATTGAGAGAATAAGTTATTTGACTTCTATATAATCCGTTGAACAAATGACAGTAATACACAAATTCACATGGATGGAATTAAAAAATTTCCATGACTGAAATGCATACTTTAATGCACAAGTCCATAGTAATAGATATTGCTGCAAATACTTCTATAAAAAATATGCAGCATTATAAACATCAACTTATTTTAAAATAATATCACAATATGCTGACTTCCCCCAAATGAGAAGCTTATAATGTTAGAAAGGAACCACTATTTTTTTACAACTTCATAAAACATTTGGCATAAATTATATAAACTAGACTTATTCCAATATCTTTCTTTCTACATAATTTATTTCTTGCTCCTCACAGCAACTGCAGCTACTAATGCAGCCCCACGTCCACTTCCATCTTCTGACAGCATAAGTTCAAACTAAAAGGGAAAAAATTTAAAAAATCAATTTCTTGCTTAGTGGAAATGCTTTAATGAAGGCTTCTTAAAATCACAATATCTTTATTTATATGATTATCAATAATTTAAAGAGTGGACAAAAATACATAATTATAGACTAGTTATATTGAATTTGATACTTAAATAAAATTTCTTATCAAAAAGCTTGAAGGAAAAAATTGAGAAAATTTCTGGTTCAAATTGGCTAATCTGTTCTTAACCTTTTTGCAGGCATGAAGGAAAAAACATTTACACTTTATTAAATTACACACTAAAATATATTGCACTTTTTTAAGATGTCATGTTAAGATGTAAGAATAACTTTTTTAAAGATGTTTTTACATGATAAAAATAATGTTCCAATCCCTTGTAATCATTTGTTATAACAACATTTCAGATCAGGGTGGCTTTCCTAGGAGGTGGCAAAGCTCATTTTTATGCGGCTAAACATATTAGCCGCCTACAGAAGGGTTAAATACGATCTGCATCTTTACTGTGTTATTCTTTATAGTTACAGTAATTTTGAATATACCCACCACAGAAAGATGTATACAAGATCACTGGAGCCAAGAACAAGTTGGATGCACTAGTAAATTATAAATAGTCAACATTTTTTGGAATTTGTATTTTATTTAAAGGATAATAATGTTTGTAACCACATATAACAGTATTTTATTAAATATAAACTGTATGTAAAAAATACACAAAATATACAAGAAATGCACTGCACCAAATAAAAAGTATTCAAAAGCTTTTCCTTACTTTATAATTAGGATCTGTCAATTCTTCAATTTTCTTTTCCATAAGCTCTTTGAAATGTGGATGATACCTATACACAGAACCATCAACTCCAACAGTTGTATGAGGACGTTTCATCTTATTCAATACTGTTGCCACTGCTATGAAATAAGTGACAAATACGTATTCATATCAATTGTTACACATTGAATTAATTTATAACACACAACTATCTTCTGCATGTGTTGATATATGAAAATTAATTCATTCAAAATGAATTTAAAAACAATGGGGTCAGGTGGAAACTCTCAAGCCTTTTAAAAATGCAGCTAATATATTCAATGATAAACATCACATTTAACCCTTTGATGGTTATGAACAAGTCCAGCTTGCATTCTAATAGTGCACCAAGATGAGTTCCGCTCATCTGAAGTTTTTTGACCCAAATGGTAGCAGCCAAGCCCTACTGGCTTGGCAAGACTTTTCTCCAATGAGGAAAGTGTTACATATTTAATTGCTGTTGATTTAGTTATTTTTCTTGCATAATTTAGGAGGAGTTAGTTACTAAAATGACTCAAAAGCAACAACTAAACAATTCTGATGATAAATATATAATGAATAATTCCACAACTCAAAGGGTGAAGTACAAAAAAAAAAAAAAGGTAAATATAACTAAATGTTTCATAAAGTTTTTAAATTGCATGTATTTATTTAGATATTTTAATTTAATATATTTTACAAACCAATATTTCCAATATTTATCATTTCCTGAATTATTTAAAATGGGCCAATTACAATTTTAAAAAACAATATACCACAATAATTCTTTAAGGACTCTTTAAAAAGCAAGCTATCTATGACTATTAGAAAAAGGGTGACATTTTCAGCAACAGTTTAATTGTAGCTCTGTATGTAATAGGACAACAAAAACTGTTGATTTACCTAACCATCAAAGATGCATAATATAAATTTGCACAGTACCATTATTATTTAAATCACACTGACCAATAAATTAAATAGCAAAATAAATTTACTTAGTACTAGTTTGTTTACAAGCATACAAATTCAAAATAAAATTTAATCAGAACAAACAAAATTTATTTTTCATAAATAATGTTTGTAAATTCCTTAACGTTCACATAATTTAGCTTCTTTACAAACTCTGATAATCGATCAAATTGTTAAGAAAAACCATTCGACTAGGGACAGATCTTAAGCTTTATACTGCTTTTAAAACTTGGGAAAGATCTTGTAGCAGAAACTATGATAATTGGTAGTACCAAGATAATTTTTATAAATATACTTTACCAGTAAAACAAATTTATATTTCATTAGAAGTATTGCAGAATTAATAAACTGTAATCCTGAAAGGCAATAAAATGTTTAAAATAAATTATTTGGATACTGCCAGGAGGAGTCTTATCTTGTGTTGGTGAGAGAACACAGGTTCATGGGTAATGAGTACATTTGGATCTTGACCATGTAAGGCGGGTTATTCCTTGTTTTGATGCAATTTCTACTGACCGCTTAAGTGGGTTAAAATATGGGTAGTTTGGAAGCCCTTGTATAATTTGTAAATAGTGTAATTATTTGTTTTGTAATTGGCACATAGAGACTAAATAAAAGCAAAAGAAAATAATCCTTGTAATTCCACTTATCCTTGTAGGATTATTATTCACCACATATACTCTGCTACAAATATTGATTTCAGTACGCAAAAATCAATGTATTTAGTTTTTCCTTTCAAGGATATATTTAAGGTTTTGCAATATTTAAAAGAATTTGCCAGTCAGTTTATGAATACTATTCAAATTACATAAAAACTTAAATGATGTATGATGCACTCATGACTTATTTAAAATCCTTCTCTTAATTAAATGCCATAGTTGAATTATTTCTTCAAAATTATGAATTCTAGGAGATTATCTGTTTGAAAAATCAATTTATCATTTTCATCACCATTCTTTTCCTTTTTTAAGTTCATTGGTTTTTTAAATATCAATTCATCAGGAATTCGTAATGCATTATAATTTACCATATTTAAAATTGTTCCAATTATGAATTTGCAGTACTAATTTCTATATCAGGATAACAAAATTATTTATCCTAATATTTACTGCAATAAATCATATCAAAATACAATGTTTTTGAAAAATTCAACAAAATTTTATTTTCGATAGTGAATTTTTGCAAATTTCATTTTCTTTAAATGAGTTTATCAAGAGATAAAATATAAAATTTAAATTACTATGATCAAAATAACAAAATATTAATGAAATATTTTGTTATTCTGATCATAGTAATTTGCATTTTATATTTGAATTCTTTTAATATTGTATTTTAAACAGCGAATTAAGCAGCACCTCAAGTCTGAAGCATCTTGAAAACGTGAAACAAATTAGTAGCAATAAACCTTAGTTTATTTATACTTAAAAAAATATTTATATTCGAAATTGATTTTTGCCAAATGTAGCTCAAGATAAGAAAAGCATTTCACCAGTAATTTATGATAAAGGTGCAGAAAATTAATGTCAGCAATAATTATCGCATTCCCACAACAATTTTAACTTTTTGCCCTTCTGAATAAAAGAAATTTTTTTTAATTTACTGAAAACTCATAGAATACATTTTGAGAAATACTTAAATTTTAAACATAATTTGATCAGTTAACTTAATGAGTTACAATGGATCTTGTAGAAAAATTTTTTTATTTAAAAATAGTGAGAGTTTGAGTGTTAAGAGTCAAATGCGAAATAACAGAGTTTGGTCCAAGCTGCACCATACAATTGTTTGAATTATAACAAACTTTAAAACTAAATTTAGAATGATAGGCTAAATATGGTGTTTAATTTCAATACATTATAATAGTAAGAAAAGCTTCAAAAATTTAATTCAATATAGTCATTCCCCCCCCCCTGCAAAAAAAAAAAAAAAAATCTGTAAAAAAATAAAATTTAAACAAAAATATTACATATAAATGATAATTACAGAGTGTCCAGCAAGTATTAACCTTCAATTATTTTCTAATATTAGCATGGATTTTGATACTTTGTAAAAAAATAAATACTCAATCTTACAGCAGAAGTGAGTAACATTGCAAACTTACCAGCAGATACTAAGTGTGCAGCTCTTGTAGAGACTGTAGTACAAACAAGTTTCAGAATTTCACAATCTTCTTGAGATGCATCAGTAATACCCATCTTCTGTAGCACAATCATAGTTTCATTCACCTTATGTTTAGGATCACTAATGAATATTTTGATAAAAACTCAGTTAGTATGATTCCCAAGTTAAAGTTTAGGCATTGTACCCTAACATAAAACAGTTTAAATTTCTTAAAACCAAAACACTTTATTTTAATATAATTCAAAATGGAAAGTCTAATACACTGATAAACCTAAGTAATTCACAGTAAAAGAGCATAATAATTAGACCACCTACAGGAATTACAATACTCTTCAAAACTAATACAATATGTAAAAAATACTGTCCAATTCAGTTATACATTCTTAGTAGTTTAATTCTTTTTATCTAATATTTATATAAAATTTCCTATTATGAAAAAATATAGTTTGTCTTATTCAGTAGTGTACACTGACATTTTGTTTGCATTTGATACAGTATTTTGGTAACTTTTAAAGGGATTTTGCCTGTGATGTTAAAGTAAAAATATAAAGAGCTTGCATACAATATTTAATAATAAATTGCCCTCTGGAAAAATTTATAAATGCAAAAAGAACAATAAGCTTAAAAGACTTTATAGATTATTTGCAGTACAAGCATTTCTTCATATCTGGTTTACAACTGAAAAAAGAAACTGCTTACAATTCATAAAATTAACAATTATAATAAATTTTTTAAAAATGACGATGAGTGTTCAAAAATAAGTAGTGTCTTTGACACAAATAGTGTTGCAACTATTGAGTACTCTTGGAACCAAATTTGAACAGTAATCACCCGCTGGATTTTACAAACAACATTTGTAAGACTGCATTCATAGGAAAAAGTAGACAAAAGTTTTATGTAAGGGGAAAAAATGCATAACAAGAGTTTGCACAGTAAATGTACATGTCAGAGTTTGGGGCTAACTTCACAGATTTAAAAGAAAAGTTTAAATGATGAGAAATGCAATCTGTTTGTAATATTGTATCACGGTAAACAAAATATTTGTAAACAATACTATGGCAATATATCTAAACTTTCATTTAATTTGAAGATAACATTTACCTTTCAACATTTGAAACATATTTTGTTTTAAAGGCATATGGAGTAGAAAATTTTTCAGACAACTTTCCTTTGAACAGAAGGCCATCTTTTGCCAGCTTAACAAGGATTCTTCGAGCAACTTCACCCATATACATACCAGAGATCATTTTTTCAAACCTAGGGGGGGGGGGGGGGCAAAAAGATTAGGTTTCGTTATACTTTCAAAAACCTGTGTATCTAGAATAACAGAAAAATAGTCAGAATTTCTATTACAGTTATTCATTCAGAATTTTTTCTATAATATTCATAAAATTTTATTGAAAATTAACAAGTATAAATTCTATTAGCACCATAGACTCCAATTTCAAATTAAATAAATTCAAAATAAAATGTTACATATTTTAGATTCTACATAATGTTACAAAAAAACAACTGAATTGAAGCTTTTTTTTAACTGCTCCTTAAAATTACATTTGTCTCAGATTAACTTTCTGAACTATTTAAGAACAAATGACTTTATGTGATTAGTTCCCTTATAGTAACAATATACGTTTTCTTACTATTACAGACATTATTCCACCAATGTAATTTTTTTATGTACCTTTATTGTTCCAATTAAAAACAGATTTTATAAAATTTAACTTTATTTTTCTAAAGCAATTATTATAATTTGTTTACTTACATCTTCCACAGAAGAACATCAATGTTTATGAACAATTAAAATTAAAATAAAATACATTTATCATATCATACATTAAAAACATTCTTTTCACTGATGAAAAAAAAAGATGTCAAGAAGACAGCAAATGTATCAAAATTCAAATTAAATAAAAAATTAAAACAACAATCCCATACTTTTTAAAATATATTTCAGCAATATTAAGAAAAAGTAAAACCTTTTACAAAGAACTTTTTCTGTTACTTTTTCTTAATATTGCTAATTGGAATTAATTAATGGAAATTGTGGCTAGTTACAGCCAAGTAGTTATGGCAATAGGAATGATTAGAATTCTTTAGTTTTTTTGCCCCTTGTAATGTAAACCCAGCATTCGGCAGGGAGATCTAAATTAAACAGATGCATACAATGGGGTGCAGCATGCAATACATAAACAAGTTCTTGCTTCACATTATAATTTTTATTTGAATTTAACATATTATTCCATTCATTTTATTCTTTTGCGATTTTATTCTGAATCATTAAACATTCCTCTCTTTAGAGTAACCTCTTTAATTGAAAATATATAAATGTGTGGAAGTTAAAAACAATGAAAAGGAATTTTCCACATATCTCCTAAACAGTTGTTTTAGACGCATTTTCAAAATAATTCACAATGTGATTTTGAATATGAATAAAATATTTGTAAATTATAACTAACTTAATAAAAAAAAAAACTAACTTCCTTATGAGTTAATTAAACACTTCGAGATGAGCATATCAAACACACATCACTGGAGAAAGAGCGAGTGAATGTGAAAGTTATTGGCTCAAGAGCCAGATGTGACCATGCTGCACCAGACAAGATTTAACTGTGGTCTAGATGTGAAAAAATTGAGGAAAAAACACACACACATCACTGGAGAATGAGCCAAGGGATCCAAGTGATATGTATTGGCATTTTAAGGTGGAATGTTTTTCTAAAAATCCCTAGATAGCGCCCTGTGTCCAACACTTATGAACTGAATATAGTTTTCAGATCTTGATCTTAAGTTTGTTCACAGGCTGTCTCAATTCAGTATTTTGTTTACCAGCTGTTAAGGGGGAGGAGAGAAAGTGTAATGTAAACTAGCTGCACTCTGCTCTTTAAACTTCCACATCATGAACATTTGTATTCTTGGTTTCTCTCTGAATGCTTATTATTGGTTTTTGCTATGTATTTTGTTTATTTTCCTTTTTATTTCGGAAAGCCTTGACTCCTGTTTATAATGGCAAGAAAGCATTGTTTATCAGAAGAATATACTCACAAGGTCAAAGAGACAATTAATTAGAGAGTGATTCAGCTTCTAAAAGGTTTAAAAGCAATTTTTCTAGTGATTCTGATGTGGACATTTTGTTAGAGATGGACAATACAGGACTTAGCATTTCTCTGCACTTTGAGAATTACCACACTATATCTTCATTTTAAGCTTTGTTACTTCTTGTAAAAAGACTTTTTTATATTTTTTAATTAATTTTTAAGCTTACTGAACACTCTGGTATTTTGTCAATAAAACTTTTGAATAATTTCAATACTCAGAAGTTTCTGAAAATTATTTCTTAAAATAAACACTTTTTTTTATTTATGTACATTTTTCTGTAAATTAAAGGAAAAAGATTATTAATCCCTTCTGGTACAATTTAATAATGAAAAACCGAGCATGAAATAACCATTTAATTTTTAATTAAAACAACTTGTTTCATTTAATAGTTCTTACATATTCTTAATTAATATCCATTTTTACATATTGTTAAATAATATCAAAAACGGTAAAAATTAAAAAAAATCAAAGCAAAACCTTAATAAGGTATATAGTTAATATTCTTCAAGTGTGTGGTACTTTTCAAAACACTCTGGTAAGTGCAAAGGAATTCTGCATTGTTTACACTCCCATGTCTCACTTCTAATTTTATTCTTGTAACACACACGACATCTCTTAGTAGGCTTTCAATTATTCTGAGTTGAAGGAATGTATTCTGAAAAATGTCCCCATCTTTTAGCCGTGTGTCACTATATGAAGGACATCCACAAGTTTTATCATCCGGTAATGTAACTTTTTGTAGGATTTGCTTTGATGTGTCCAATCAAAAGCTCACAATTCTGATTTTGTTGGTATTGATTTTTTTATATAAAATATGAATTGTAGAGTGAATGCCAAACATACCAAGAAAGACTAGTGCAAAGAAATTCCAAAGGTAAACAATATATGACAGTGATCCGAGATATTTCCCCACAAGTAACAAAAGTGTTGCCAAATTCAGTACACTAGAAATTTTAAACTAAATTGTCATAATCAACAGGAACTTTAGTTGCATGACGAGTGTAGCTCGTCATTGCGCAGTATGGCAAGAAAAACCAATGATGAGCTAGACTCATCATTTTACTGGAAGGGATTAAAAATGCTAATTTTAAAATACATAACAGCATAAATAATCTAAAATATTATTAAAAATTACAACATTATAATGAAAACGTTTAGATTTCCCCCCCCTAAAGTTAAGTTCATTGATGTGAAACCCTGTTCTACGAGACAGTTCCTTTTGGTTCTCCTCTGTCCCCAGGGAACATCCCAAGCAAAGACGTGCCATCCCAAAAGGGTTAATGCTATCAAATCACTTTTGAGATGGTTAAACTTAAAACATTCAAAATAAATAATAAAGATAAAATTTCCAGAGTTTTAAAAAATGCCAAAGAAGTATATTTGCAGATAATGAAACATTATACAAAACATCCAATTAAAAATAATTCACTTGAAGTTGCATATACTTGTATTGTGCAAAAATTGCACAAAAATAAGATAAAAATATACATGCATGAACACTAGAAAATAAAACAATTACATTTCAAAACAAAGATATATGTATATATATACATCCCTATACTTACAGTTGTTTTCCTTTATTAAGGGAAATTTCATCAATTTCACGATCGTAAGATGTTCTCAGAAATTCTAAACATTTATTATCACCAAATGCACCCCATTCAGTGTTAATAATGACTTGTTTAGGATGATCGTGATCACCATGCCATGTTTCAACATTTTCTAATCTCTCCATGTAACAAGCATTTGTTCCAGTTCCTTAAAAAAAAAAAAAAAAAAAAAAAAAAAAACCAGTTACATAAAAACGAGATTTGAAAACTTTAGTATAAAATAAAAAGCACCATAGAAAACTGATGACAGATAATTTGAAACACACTAGGAAATAATAATATGCCAAGTGAATTTCAATTTCGAATAAATCTTAAAAAATTTCTGTGTAATAGATTATTCACTCCAAAAAACATTCATTACAATTGAATAAAAAAAAAAGAAAGTTCAAGAAATCTACTACAATGAAGATGCATATGATTCACTAAAGCAATCACAAAAAAAAAATTCTCAATAGTCATTAATCATTTAAAACATATTAGGCATTCAATACTAATATTCCAAATTAAATTGATTTACAAATTTGAAACTTCCACAGCAAAAGTTTAAACAATTTTGTGGTTAATATAATTTCGTGAATAATTATGACTTGGCACCAACTATAAGCGACTCATTACTCATTAAGATTTAACTCGCATGTCTGGAAATAGTCCTTAAAGTAAATTAACTTAGAAAATTCAAACAGATAAATTTCAGGTACCTTTTCTCCATTACTGGACACAGGAATTTAAATTTAAAAATTTTGAATCATATAAATGTTCATGATCAAGATACAAAAAGTATTGTTAACATTATGCAATGCTCTTCCATCTATACCTTTTTTTTTTTTTTTAATGGAAAACATTTACATAAATTCTGCCAAACTTTTACTATAATAAAAAATCTTTAATTCGATAATTTTCTCTTTGCAATTTACTTTTAATTTTGGAAACTTTTTACAACTCGAAAAAAAAATTATTAAAAAGTATTTGTAACGAATTTTCTTGTTGCAGTTTTGAAATGAAATATCAATGAGATATAATGAAGTTTTTACAATAAATAGCATAATTCACTACAAATTAGACATTATAAAACATCCCTTTCCATCACTACATTTAAAACAATTTATAGAAAGCTACACGAGTCTGTCATAACTCTTAACACGAAAATAACTTACCAACAATTAATCCCAGCCGACAGTCCTTGTTCTTATGAGCACATGACATTAAAGTACCTGTGGTATCATTGACTACAGCAACAACATCAATATCAACATTCTGAAATGCAAGAGTGTTTAGCGATTTTATAATTTCACATTAATAAAAGGCTTGAAAATCACAAAAGTATAACTAAGTTTAGCAAAAATCAGACTACGTAAATTAAAATTTACCATGAAGAATTATTGTACTATATTGCAAAAGTAAAATAAATTAAAATCTTCCAATACACACCAATAATTATAAAAAAATTTTACACCTTCTGGAGTAGCAAGATTTATATAAATGAATGTATATCAATTGTTGCAAAAAGATTGAATTTTTGGCCACCCAAGAGTCTATTGTTTTAGGTGGAGGACTTTTTGCATGCAAGATTACTTTTCAATTTTTTTTATCATTTGCATCAATTTTAATTACATTTAGCTTCAATATATTCAATTTAATAATGTATTGTTTCCTTTAATATTGGAAATGTACATTATTTTTAGATTTTTTTTAAATGTTAGTTTCAGAATTTCACAAATACAAATAAATTTCTAGCACAAAATTTATATTCTTGAAACTTACCTTTCTACGCTTCACTGCTTCACGAAGTAACTGTACAACATCATTGCCTTGAACACCAGAGCAATTAAATCCTTTCGTCCATCCAACAAGAATTGCACTAGTTAAACCTTTTTGTAAACAAGGGAAACTGAATGTAAATCCAAGTGGCAGTGTTCGGTGGGTTAGGCCAAGTTGTTCCAAATAATGGGACAAACATTCTGCTATGTGATCAAACAACTAGATGAAAAGAGAAAAGTCAGCATTGAAAAATCTTCAACAAATATATTTAAAGATATAATCCAAAAGTGCAATTAAATACAAAAGGTACAAGTTAATTTTCTTATAATATATACTTAGCAATCACACCAAATATAGATTGAAATTTTCAAAGAAATATTGCATATGACCTAACACATATTGATGTTTGTCAATAACTGCCACAATTGAATTCAAAAATAAAGACTGGGGCAATTGAATTAGCCTTTCACAAAATTAGAAATGAAAGGAAAAAAGAAATACAGTGAAACCCTGATCTATCATTTCTGCATTCATTATTTTATTTCTATAGTCCCTACACAAATTGTATTTAAATAACATTTCAAAGAAAGATGCATGAAGGGTTTGTTAAAGTTGTTTTTCCACATTCATCGTTGAAATTTTTTTTGCAACACTGAAATGAAATTGAAGGTAAAGTGGATCTGTATGGCATACCAACTGGAATTACTTTTTATCCTAAAATAACTCATATGCTTTTTTTTTTTTTTTTTTTTTTGGGGGGGGAGAGCAGGGAGTTGGTGCCAATATTATCACATGTATGTACTTGTGAATTATTGAAAGCAGAACAGGTGTTTTTACTGAGAAAATGGGTTATTCTACTCTATGCAGATGGGGGAGGATACATTCATTTCGGCCAGCTGCAACATTCTTTCTCGTTTCTGGCAAATCTAACTGTGTAGTGTGCAAGTGTTTAATTTCAAGAGTGTGAGCTTTCAATTTAATGCATTCTGCTCTTTATTTAATGTGGTCGGAGAATTTTAATGGTAAAACAAATCCAAACATTGGAAGAAATTCTTCACATTGTAGATGAGTTAGAAAAGAATCCTTTGTAGAATAAAAATTAACAAAGCTAAACTTTTAGGTATACTGCCTTCAAGCTTGAATTTGATAATTTCATAAAAGAGACATTATAGAGCAGACTGATAAGTATAGAACTTCTGCAAAAAAGAGGAAAACTAACAAAATTTCTATTTAGAGCAAGTTGGAAAGAGTTCTCATCAGTATGACAACATACCTGTCTTGTGCTTGCAAATATTCCTGTGGATGGGAATATTCTTCAAGAGAAGGCACTTGAAACAGCTGCCTCAAATGACATGGATGTTTTTTCTACATCAAATAGGTTGATTTCACATTTTCAAATTCACCATTGATTGGTATCCATGAAATTATGTGGCAAAAGTGCTGCATAATTGAATTTTGATGGCATAAAAGTGTGGTTCAAAAAAGCTTCCAAAGTTACTAGAAGGATTCAAGGATTATGACATCTATACTGCAGACAAGACAGGTATGTTATAAATGCCTGTCAGAGAGAACATTAGCATTTAAAGGAGAGTCCTGTCATGGTGGTAAACTTTCCAAAGAAAGACTAGTGGCACTACTATGCTCAAATAATGACGGTTCTGATAAAAGAGTACCCTTCATTATTGGCAAATCTGCTAGACTTTAATGCTTCAAGAATGTGAAGAAACTGCCAGTAGTCTACCTTTTGAATGCCAAATCATGGATGAAAAATAATATTTTTACAAAATTTCTTTGCGATTTTGATAGATCAGTTGGCGCCCCAAAAAAGGAAAATCATTCTATTTATTGCCAATTGTTCAGCACAATTGGACACATCAATGAAAACCATAGAAGTCATTTTTTTTCTAGCTTATTGTACATCTATTGTATAGCCTCTTGATGCCAGGATAATCAACTGTTTTATGCAATTTAACAGGAGAAAGCGAGTGAAATTTTTTTTCCATCTTTACTGGACCAAGCAAAATAACCTACCCCAAAAATGGATATTCTGCAGGCTATTCATTTTGTACTTTCAGTATTGCATGAAGTAACTTCTTCAGCCATCCTGAATTGTTTCCAAAAATGCATTTATGTGTGAAAAATCATGAAGAATGCTAAAAAGAAGGGCAACAAAATAATGATAATGCAGATGAAGAGTGGTTGTGTGTAGCAAAGGATGTGTCTGGTGTGAAATTTAGTGATTATATATCCATTGATCAAGACATTGCAACATGTGATATTCTAAGCATAGAAGAAATATGAAGAAAATTTAGAAGGATCACAAGGCTATTCCAGACTTATCACCTGTATTTACAACAGATAATAAACCCCATGGGAAAGAAAAAGATCACTACGATGTGTGCCTTGGGGTCACAATTCCTGTACCTACAACACAAAGGCAAGCCCCCAGGGGGCATACTTAGGTTGGAAAAAAAATTTCAAACTTACTTGTTCACCTGAGCCAAGCATTATTGATTGAGGTATCTCATAGATTTCATTCATCATATTAAACTGTTCTCCATCCAAATCAATACACAACACTCTAAAGTTAGTTCCACCCAAATCCAAAGCAAGAAATTTACCTTTCTCTGAAAATTTGAAAAATAAAAATCAAAACATGCAACACATGTATTTAGTTAAATAAATTTTGAAAATGCCTTTTGTAATGATAGAAATTTATATATATATATGCATATATTATAATAAACACATATTATAATCTTAAAATAGTTGTTTCAAATCCACTATTTTTATAAAGAGTTTTTATTTCAAATTTTTATAAACATTGTTTTTGTACAAATCTCATTTTCAGAGCCCTAACAATGAATTTATATAAATAACGAAGTAAATAATCCAATTTATGTATTCATACCTTTAAAAATGATATAAATATGTAATATCAAACAGTTTAACAGTACAAACTCAGGAAAGCAAAAGATATTAGTAAAAATAAAAAAAAAAGAAACTGTTATATAACATCTAACTAAAATATTACATAATATGTCTGAAAAACCATTTATATGATTAAGTTTAGTTGATGGAAAGGAATAGTCTGCTATTGGCTGATACACAACAATGAAAGTTGTTTAGATTTAGCTCATATGCCATAGTAATATTATAAGAGCAGTATTAAAATTAGAGAATATCTTGATAAATTCTATAATTTAAAGACTGCAATGATCACATAAGACCTCTCAGATTCCCAGGTTTTTTTTTTTATTATTATTATTTACTTTCCTGACAGACTATTGATAGAGCATGTCACATAAGCACAATTCAGACACATGGCATTGTTTATTTATAATAAATATTCAATTGCAAATTAAATATTCTATTTCAAGTTATATGTAGTTATTCATCCCAAAACTTCAAAGTTAACTAAATCAAATAGTAAAAAGTAAATCATGCATCCTTTTAATACAAGGCAATCACTAATGCACCTCCTAGTGAAGCAACCATTGAAGTATAAAGGAACCATCAATACATCAGAACATGGATATCTGCTACAACTATTAAGAAATTTAGCTTAGTTTCTTTTAACATTAGGTACTAAAACAGTAATAGTAATTTCAAAATACATATAAAGTAATTTCAAAATGGTCAGACAATGAGGTTAACACCTAAACAAGTACCTCACTCAAACTTTTACACCATGTCATAAGAACATTGGGGCTCAGTTTTCCTTTATAAGCAACAGTTCATGGAATAAAGAGTATTTCAGATAAAAATAACTAGAGTTAATGACAAATCAAATTTTGCCAGCCATGAAGCTTGTAACCTTAACTAAAAAGTTATCAGGGCCCCTCCAAATTTATGAACTTGTATTGGAAGTAGCCACAAAAACATCCAGAATTACCTAAAATATCCCTCTAAATATCGATAATTTCAATAATTTTACAAGTGAAAAAATGAACAAACAAGACAGCAAATACAATTATATATCTTTCATTCTAAACATAAATCCATTTAGATAGTACTAATTTAATGGATATGTTATAGTAATGATGCAATGCTCTTTTCATATTACGTACATAATTTAAATAGAACAACTTTGGTTTTATTAATTAATGTTGAATGTCAGTCAATACAAGTTAAACAAAATATTTACATTGTATTAGCACAGGTAAAAAATATAAACAAAGTTATTTGTGTAATATCCCACCAACCAATCAAGTTCATAAAAATTGTGAACCAATAATAGTTAGTGCAATTTTGGCTGAACTTGATCCAATCATTTCATAATTCTGGAGTTTCTAATTCCATTCAAAATATCAAGAATGGATGTTCTCCCTTGAGGATCTAAAGCTATATACTTGTACATTCACCTATATATGAATCCAAGAGGATATGTGCAGTTTCTTGATGTTTATGGCACCATTCGGCAAAGCCCCCCCACTCCAAATCTCAACTTTTTGTATATTCACACCAGTCCAAATTAATGTTATAATGGTGGTTGACTTTGAATAGTATAAATTTCACAGCTAATTCTTCAGTTTCACAAGCTTTCCACAAAGTTGAGAAAACCATGGATCCTTCAATACTTTCTCATTTTGTTTTGAAAAAGGTAGTCACCATTCTATCAGAAACTAAAAATTAATAATTCTTCCCTAAATTTTTAATGTTACATTGCCATTGCTTGTCTGTTTCCAAATATGACATTATGTCCATTAACATACTTTTTATGACATCATACATTTGAAAATACTCTATTGCATTCTATTTTACAACATGTCAGTCCTAAAGTTAATTTTTTTTTATAAGAAGTAAGGTGAACACAGAAACAATTAATGATAAATGGACAATTAATGATAAATGGACAATTAATGATAAATGGTAGTATGCTAAATGGCTAAGCAATTTAATAAAACAGCAAAGCAATAAGTTTAAAATAATGGTCAAGCAATGTTAAAATTAAATTGTGTTTCTTGTCACGTCATATTGACAATAAGCAGTGGAATAAAAAGTGTTTGACATCATATTTCCTGTTATGAGCAGATTCATTATTTGATAACATCATATTTATAGAAGCAGCATGAGGGCTATTTACAATGCATAAAGTCATGGAGCCTCAGAAGATTTCGAATATCAGACCTGTTATACGACAGGTACTTAGTAGCATAAGCGTTCAAACTCGCCACTAAACAGAAACACCAGCTATGAGCTTACAACAGTCACCCTACTACAACAGCCACCTATTATTAGCAGAATGTCGCATCATTAGGCAGCATTTTCCCCGATTCAGTAAAAATGGTTGAGATATACAGGGGTTGGACAAAAATATGGAAACACCTTTTAAAAAACATGTTTCTTTGCTTAATATGGTGTAGGAAACCCGTTGGCATCCAAAACAGCTAGCAGTCTTCTCGGAATGGATAAATACAGCTCCTGTATGTGTGCCAAGGGAATATTATACCATTCTTCCTGCAAAACGGTGGCAAGTTCAGATAACGATGTTGGCGGTGGATAACGAGAACGCACTTTCTGTTCCAATGTAGACCACAAAGGTTCGATAATATTCAGGTCTGGTAACTGTGGTGGCCAGGAGAGATGGGACAAATCCTCCTCGTGCTCAGAAAACCAGTTCTGAACAATGTGAGCTGTGTGAACAGGGGCTTTGTCGTCTTGGAAGACACCATCACCATCGGGGAACAAAGTTTGTACCATGGGATGAACTTGATCTGCCAAAATGTTCACATAAGTCTTGGCAGTCATGTGCCCTGACACAGTTATCATGGCGCCAGCAGAGAACCACGATATGGCTGCCCAAACCATAACAGAACCCTCGCCATGTTTCACTCTTGGCAACAAGCAGTCTGTATTATAGGCTTGAGATGGCGTTCTCCAGACGTAAACTCGGCCAGAAGTGGGAAACAATGTGAAAGAAGACTCGTCAGACCATATTACACGCTTCCACTGCCTTATAGTCCAGGCTTTATGACTTAAACACCACCTTTTCCTGTTACGGGCATTAGCATCACTGATGAGTGGCTTCTCAATTGCAGCACGGCCAGAAATTCCCTGTTTATGAAGCTCCCTTCTAATTGTTTTGGTACTCACAGGGTTCTGTAACACAACATTCATTTCAGCAGTAACTTTTGCAGCTGTGGTCTTCTTATTTTTCGTCACAATTGCCCTTAATGATCGTCTGTCACGATCACTCAGTACACACTTTCGTCCGCGCTGTGATTTAGCAGATGATGTTTTTGAGCTTTTCAAATATGCGGAATAAATCTTCGATACAGTTCCTCTTGAAACACTAAACACCTCGGCTACCTTGCTTACGGAAGCACCTACCATACGTGCTCCAACAATTTGCCCACGTTCGAAGTCTGTTAACTCTGACATAATGCAATGACAACCTCACATAACAGTACTCGGACAACAACTGAACTGTTTAGCACATTTACGAAGTTGTATAGGTGGCGTTAGTAGTCAAAAACGCCAGCGCCACCTATATATTTCATTAAAATCAATCTTTCTTTTCAAACATGCATTTTACAAGGTGTTTCCATATTTTTGTCCACCCCCTGTATATACATGGAGATTTATAATAAATCATTTAAGCACAAAGTAAATTTTATCTGTTTTTAAAAAATATTAAGCTATCTACCAGAGCTAACATAGAGTTATAGAACCAGCCCTTTAGATTATTTGTAGTACAAAACTGTCAATATCAGTACAACAAAATTAAATAATAGGAAAATATTTCTAACAAAATAAAATTATACTTCATGTAATTATCTGAACACAAAAATCATATCTAGTATTTTATTTAAATTTAGTAATATATGAAAATTTATGTTTTCCAACATGCCACTAAAACTTGAGCCATTTCATGCAATTGCAGAAATAGTCAATTTTTGCAATTAAAAGTTATTCATTTAAATTAAATAATTAATATCAGTTACTATAAAAATGTATCATGATTCAAGGTCCTGAAATAAATAAGTGAGTGAGTGACAGTGGGTTTTAATGGAGCAAGAGCGAAAGTAGGCTATGCTGTGCCAAAACATTTGTTAAAACTAATTAAAATACATTTTAAAAAACATGAAAATGATACACATTGACCGAAATAAATAAGAATTCCATATATTTCTTTATGAGCTTATTTTTTATTAATATTGCACTTGGAATATACATGGAGATATGGATGATAACATGAATGAAAGCTACTGGTGAAGGACCTAGTAAAATTTGAGCCTCTGTCAATTAAACACAGACAATACCCGAGCTGGCACTTTCCTCTCCGAACATCAACTCGGCACCAACAGGAGGACCTAGAATCTCAACAGATTTAACCTGGGTTGAATCGAAGTTTGAGAGGGCCTGGCGCGCTTTAACTTTTTTGGACGATAAATCGCCAAATATGGTTACCATGCAATTCTTTTCTGGTAACCCTACTGAATCTATAAAAAGGGGGTTCGACACTTTGTTTATCCTTTTTACGCTGGATTGGATACAAACGTTGTTGATCGCAGAGGTACCACGATTTTTGAAAATCCGTTGAACATTCAAAATGTTAACGGCCAGTGAAACGTTTAAAATGTTTTTTTTGCAGATGGTAAAAGAAAATCTGCAATTGAATTTTCAATGGGTTCCTTTTGGAAACTGTTTTTTCCCCATAAAATTGGTTTTCTTCAGGAGTGATCGGCTGAACAGCGTCCGTTGGAAGCCTTGGAATTGGATCGTTTTGTACCATTTTCGTTCCTCCGAAAGGGTAGAAAATCTGCGTTTGGGTAGATTTAGATATTTAAAAGTTGTTGTTTAATCCGATTACGATTGGAATGGTGAACGTGGTTTGCAGACTTTCGTCCAACGGAAATGGATCGTTTTGATTAGTTTTCCCGAAAGGGAGAAAATTAGCTTTTAGAAAGGAATAGAAATTCTAATAACGTTTTTCAAGCAGTTCGTTTCATGCTCGTGGATGCAGATTTAACTTCTGAATAAGGTCAGTAAATTTTGTCCATTCGTTTTCTCGATGTTTCTTCTTTCTTTATGTTATGTATTTCTACTTTTATTCATTAAAAATGAAATTCCAAATGCGTTGTTTTGTCTTCTATTTCCGCATTTTTTTCCTCATTGAATACGCCTGCTTACTTCAGAATTTGCTTTTCAGGCACGACACCATCTTTTCTCGCTTCTAATTTGAAATACCCGCCTTTGTGTCATTTTGGTACATTTGCCTTCCAGGCACGACGCCATCTTTTCTTCTCTTTTTCGGAAGCTCCGGGTTTGAAACACCCGCTTTGGCGCCATCTTGGCGCGATTTCAAAAAAAATCGCCAAGGGGATTCATCAAAGTTCGATTTTACCTTAACCTGCATCAGCCCCGTTGCACGGAATCTTTCATGACATCAGGACTCAAACCCATGACTTGACAGAAATAAAGCTAACTGAAAGTTCGCAAACTATATTAAGCTACAATATTTTCCGTTTAAATAACGAAATTATGAATTGTTGTACTGGATGCTTTAAAACTTTTGTTTCAATATAAAGCCCTAACTGATTAAGTTAGCCAAGAGGGATAAAAAGATGCAATGAATCTTTATTCCAGTTTTAAATAATTTAGAGACTAGTTACAATATTCTGAATTAGATCACTCCAAAATCAAATATGGTAAATATTTATCAGGCATACATACAAAAGTAAAAATAAATATCTTCAAAAAATAAAATTTCAGTACTTACAAATCGCGCCAACCTGGTTGCGATAATACGCAAGTTTGAGTAAGAAAGTATGAATAGAAAGAAAATGTACATTTATTAATTACAGATAATTTTTAATACAGTTTTTTATATTATTTTGTTTTAAAATATAAAATAGCAATTAAACCCTTCCGGTTTCGAATTTGAATAAGTTGCAGAATTATTTTTTCGGCGGAAATCTTTTGCCTATTGCTTTTAACACTGATTGAAAACAGTCTTCGCTATTAACAGCTTGAGCTTGGCGCCATATAAATTCGATAAGGTATGAGTCAAGATACTGACAGGCTGTTCCTCTCTGTTTTTTGTTACGCATTTGGCTGAGCTCCACATGCGCTCTACATGTTGTGTGTGAATGCCCATGTCGGGATCCACAAAGTTATATTTGTGATTAACAGTTCCATGCAGAAATCCAGCATTTTCCAACTCACTTGTCTTGTATCCTTTCCAGCAATCCGAATAAATAATGCTTCCTTCCTTGATATTTTCACAAATTTTTTCCATGAGGGTAACAGCGCTTCAGTTAGGTACAGTAACCAAAAAAGTCTCGTTTCTCGGCAAATTCCGCCGAAAACCCATTGCTGTGGTAGTACACGTCCAGTGTTATTTTTTCTTTTCACAAATAAACTTTCGTCTATTTCCACAATAAGTCCTTCGTCGCCTATTTGCTTTCTTTCTTTTTCATCCATTTCAAGGGCACATATCTCCCGCATGTAATTGTTCCAATCTATAACAGTTTTGTCAGCAATTTCCATCTCTTCTGCACAAAATTTAATTGAGGTTAACTCTTTACACCAACAATAAATGAAGCGCACTGCTGTCACAAATGAAATTCGGCTGCCTTCAAACCAATTTCCGGTTCTCACACCCACGTGTTGATTGCACTTTTCGACGTTACATTTCCAGAAGATTTGCTTTCCAAAATACAGTTTCATTTTATGAGAATTTTTACAAGTACGTTCGTTCGGTATGATTCCATATCCCTGTAACAATTCAACAGCATCTTTTTCACTCGCAGGCAGATCCCAAATACCAATAGTTAAAGTATTTCACGGCATTCAATCTAACCAGCAAGCAAAATAATTTCTTTACGAAAAACCATGTATAACACGTAGGGTTGCCGTAAGTAGGGTCGCCAAATTTGGCGATTTATGCGAATTTTGGCCTGGTTGCGTTAATACGCAAGTACCAAAATTTTTTATTCAATTATTTTATTATTCAATGATTACTAAGAATAAATTTTCCCAATTTTCATTTCAATCAAATTTTACTAAATTAAACAAAATGTTCCAATTTTACACATGCTGCATAAATTATAAGCCAAAAATAATTTGGTCTTTTATTATATAATATAAAATTCATAAATCAGAGAAAAAAAATATCAAGAAATTATACTTTTCCATTAAAGGAGGTCGAAAAAAATGTGCCAAATTGCATTGAGCAAATTTCGAATCATAATTACAACCCTTCACATCTCTCCCAAAACAGTACTATTACACTTGCCTGCAATATTGACCCTGTTCGAATTTCTTGTGCACATGCAAGACAGGTGGTTGGTCTGTTTTTTACCAACATGGATCTACTTGCTATGGATTTCCCAATTTGGGAATTGACGAAGGATGAAAAGTCTACAATTGAGTTATTTCAAACAAAAGAACTTATCAAAAATAAATAGTTAATCAAAAAAACCACTAGATAAAATTAAGTCCTGAAAAGAATGCTGTGAAATGACATTGCAGGAAAGAAACTTGCAAAGAGAGAAAAGGGTTTGAAGGTTCCAGAATCCCTTTCTTCATAATCGCAAGATTCACATATTTGTGGTGTCAGTAGATTATATCAATTGAATTTTGTGAATTACAACTCAAGATGAATCATACGACTGTTGATTGGAATAGTTACATTCATGTGGTTCGCACCACAACTTTAATTTCCAGGTCAACAGTGAAAATTATTGGATGCAATAAGATTGTTGAATTGGACAAAAGCCTTTTTACTTGAAGAAAAACCAATGTCGGGCAGGTTTTCAACAACAATGTATTTTCAGCGACTAGAGCGGAGAATCTAAGGAATCCTTTTTAATGGCAGTTCCTGATCGATCAGCGAAAACTTTAATGGCTGTCATTAGGATTTCTGATTTCCCGGGTTTTTCCATTCCCGGGAATGTAATTGTTGTTCCCGGAATACATCAAAATTTCAAAAAATTTAAAAACAAGTTATTTTTAAATAAAATCAATAATAATTATACAAAATAATACATATAGATTCCAAAATTAATGCTTATTTATATAATAAGCTAAAAAATATGTAATAAATTTATTCATTTTTAAAATAGGATTTCAGAAAGCATAAGCAATTTATACTTTTATCACTCGGCCTTGTTCCAAGCTTTGTGACGAACAATCCGGCAGCAGAAAATGCTCTCTCGGCTTCATCTGACGTTGGAAGAATTGTTTTTAAAGCCTCATATAGTTTTATAATGTTTGGCGATGGATTTTTAAACGAGTCGAACAACTACATCTCGTTTCATGATTTTGTTGAGACTGGTACTTTTTTTGGTTGAACAACATAAAACTTTTGTTTTAGAGTAAATTGCTTTCTCTAATTTTTCATCCAACGTCATAGGTTTTTCTTTCAAAATCTCCATGCTCTCTTTTTCCGAGTGTAAAGAGTTGGATTTTGAGTCCTCTTCTTCGCTGAAAAGCCTTGTCCCTATCATTTGGGCTTGTCTAACCAAACAATTTTCAGTAGGCAATCGCGAAATATAGACAGTAACTGCAGCTGCTTCGCATTTCTATTCGTATTCGGGTATTTCATTAATCCTATTAAATGAACGTTGCGTCTTTCATTAATTCTTTGGATTACAGAATATTTCATATTTTTAACAAATTCTGAATTTTGTTTGTTCAATTCTCCAATAATGAAAGAAAATACACCTTCTGCAGTTAGCAAAGTTGCATTTCAACTGCATAATTTTTCTAAGTCAGTTACAATTGTAGTCATAGTTTCCAACTCTACATTGGCCATCATTTGTTCTTCTTTAATATCAATATCAATCAATACTTTTAAAATTGCTGACTTTATTTCTAAAATTCTTTCATGCATTGCCAACAAATTATTCCAGCGTGTTTTGGTATCCAAACAAACCATCTTTTCACAGCTAAACTCTTCTTTAACATCTTCAACTTTTACTTTGTTCCTAGGAATAGAAAAAGTACAGAAATCTTATGATTTCCTAGGAAAGAAACCCTAGCTGCCATAAAGGAGAATGTTATGGATGGAACAACAATTTGCATGGATTGTTGAAAGGGATTTAAATTGGATGAACTACAGGATGTGCTGGCTTTGAACATTTTACTGTAAACTATAAATTTCAATTCATTGATCCAGAAAAAAGATGTCACACCCAAATCATAGAGCATCTAAGAGGAAGAGCAAAATAGTGGTACAAATACCATTGAGGCATGGCTCAACAACACCTGGAATCATACTTGGTCGAGTTTATGTTGCGACAAATGCATAAAAAACTAACATTTTCTTCAATGTTGGAAGCTATTAAAAATTTTATGCCATTCCAATAAATTAATAATTCAAACTTACAATCGAGATTTCAGATTTTTGCCTATTTTATGTTTGATTTGGGGAAGAAATTTAAGCAACACCAACTCGTAATGGGAAAAGTACCCAAAAAATTTGAAATTTTTTTTTTTAAAAAAAAAACGTAATTTTTTTTTGAAAATACAAAAATGAAGAAAACATATATATTGAAGTAAAATTTAGGAACATCTTACATACTCAAGATTCAAATAACTCCATGAATTGTATAACTACAAAACTAAAAAACAAGACTTAAAATCTTACACATTTGAAATGCACAAATAAATGGATAAGTAGTATTAAACCGAAGAATTCTTAATTAAAGTATTTTATTTCATATCTTCAAAGAAAAGAAAAATATTTTGCATACTTCTATTTAAAAAATCTCATAACATTGTAGAGAGTGAAATAACCTAAATCAGAACTATTTAATTTTCTTGGTTTAAAATGTAATAACTATTTATTTGGAGTGAGTGAGTGAATGTAAAGTTTATTGGAGCAAAAGCCAGATATGGCTATGCTGCGACAAACAAGATTAAACTGTGGTCTAGACGTGAAGTTGAAAAAAAAAGATAAAAAGTGGTTGACAAGAAGGGAGTACTGTTTATTAAGAACAAGATATATTTTCATACAGCTTCTAGAATTTGAAGAACATGTATAAAGCCTCTTTCACAATTTTCACCAAATTAGAAAAATATCACAATCAATGATTGGATTGATTAGAATCGGTTATATATGGCTTCAATCGCACCAACTTTTACTGTCAACAGAATTTTAACCCTTAAAGCAGTTTGCCTGTACAGTGTACGTGCTACCCGAAATTGGCCTCTTCTGGTTTGCCCGTACGCCATACGGGCATCGATATTTTCTCCTTTCCTTTTCTGGTTTGCCCGCATTTTTCTTTATTGAAAGAGACTATTTAGTATTATTTTTCAACAGATGGCGTGGCTTGTCCATATAAATGAAATGCTTTTCATCCGGGTTTTTTATATGTAGTGGGAAAGAACTAACTTTTCTTTGAAATTTTTGTTCTACTGTATGCCGCGATTGTGAATTTATGGAAATTATGGATGGAATAGACGACGAAAATACTTTCTTGTTAGATGATGAGCTACATTCTAATACAGATATTTCTTCTAATTATTTGGATTATTCCTCAGATGACTCGTGCATTGAGCTCAGCTCTGATGAAGATTTGAGTTCTTTTTTCTCTTCTCCTCTTGGTATATTATTTTATAAAAAATGGAAGGAGAATCCACCAATCAAATTATTTATTTTAATTTTCCCTATCACTTGGAGGGAAAATATATTCTTATGATATTTTGAATATCATAGTATGGTACTTAATTATATGCAATAAAAAAATATGCCTTTTTTGGAAGCATTTCTGGTAAAATAATTGACCGCTTAAAGGGTTAAACAAATATCAAGTTTATAAATATTAATAAAAATATGCAGTTAGCAATTTTATTAACAATCAGAATCAAACTGGTTATCCTAAAATGATTTTTCTCCATGTTATTTTACTCTACTAAGTTACTTATTCTCAAAAATAAAAGTTAACTGAAAATCTTAAATATGCATTATACAATGCTAATATTATTTTCCAAAATTTAATATATAAAACAATCTTTTAATAAAAAGAATTTAAGTTGTTTCCTTCAATGAATATTTAACTTATAAAAATTGAAAGTTATTTCTATATACATAAAAAAAAATTAATACAATTATAGTATATTAAGTATTGCACTAAATACTTATACACCAATACCAAAATTCCCTTTTAACTGTTTGATTAAAAAAATTCACAAAAATATAAATTTAAAATTTAATAAAGAGATTTTACAACACAGATTATTAGACTACGAAATTAGATATACACTAACCTGAACCATTTGGAACATCTCGGACAAAGGTTGGAAACATTTTTACAGTTGCAGTTTCATGGGTATTTGCACCTAATCCATTGTTAAATTCTTGCAGTAAGAGGGCAGATACTTTAAGAAGCACATCATTTGAGAGAATAAATTCTTTAAGCACAGCTTCAACCTAAATTACATGTATTATTATTATCTACAATACTGCATTGATTACAAAAACTATTATCATTTTAATAAAAAAATTTGTACATGTAATACATACCCATGGAATAAAATTCACACCAAGAATTAGCAACAATTTATATATAATACAACCAAATAAAGCGAGAATAGTTTAACAAGATATCCTAATTTACATATATGACAAAAATTACATTTTTATGTTCGCTTTCTCCACAATAAGATCAGATAAAAATTCTAAAGAATCAGCTCATTGATACTTCTATTTATCAATTATTTTTTATTAATTTTGTATAATAATACGTCCAGGTAGTATTATTTTGCCAATCTTCAACACCAGTGTTACTTAAGAGAGCCAGCAAAATTCAATGCACAAAGAAATCTTAGTTCAAAAGAAAACTATTTTCTATATCTTAAAAAAACTGGTTTTTTTTTTCTAAAACTGGAAAAAATATCTCGGTCAAGCGAATAATATTAAGGTTTAAAGCACAAAAGCCAAATCTAGTTAAGCTGCACTAAACATTTGATGAAACTTTAATCTAGACAGTAAAAAGAAAAAATTGGTTGACAAATAGGATTGAAAATACAGAGGAAATGATAGGATATCCTAGGGACATGTCACCCATGTTTACCACAAACAGTAAGTCCCATGGTAAAGAAAAAGATCATCAGGGCACCTTGGGATCACAATCCCACATTTATCTAGAGGATGGAAGCCCCAGAAAGGATACCTCAACTGAACGTAAAAAGCAACAACAGAAATATTTTCAACATTTTGTTAAATGTTTTATTTGATTCATGCAATGTGCATAGAAATAGCAAATTTATTTAAGCAATTATATATACAACACCTCCAAAACATATCTACATTTCATTAACTTAGAATATGGGTAAAATAAATAAGCAAATTAAATACAGTAAAACTGACACATGAAAAAATAAGAAAACAAGAGACAAAGAAATATCTAGAATTCTAAATGATAGAAACAAATTTTCCCAAACATATTTTTAAGCCACTAAATGCTTATATAAGTTATATATAGAAAATTTGTCAATCACAAAAACTCTTTTATTTATGATTAAAAACTTCAGCCCAAATACAAAAAAAAAAAAAAAATTAAACATATAAAAAAATACCAGATAATTATTATTAAATACTTATTGATAAAAGATTTTTTTTTTACCAAAGGAGGAAATTGAATTAAGAATTAGAGATAATTTGATTTTTTAAAAATAAAAAAATAACATTAAAACCCAAGAAAACAAATACTGAATGCTTTGAAAAATTCCATTATCCCACAGAAAAAAATATTAAAAATAGCATCCGATGCATTGATGTTTACAATCTAATTTTACAAGCTCAAATGAAGAGAATTTTCATTTTAACATTTTAAAAACTTAAAAGTAAATTAAAGCATTTTTAAAATTAAGACTTGGTTTATTCCTAAAAATATTTTATTAAGGTTTCACCATGACAAATTCTGATATGAGAAATGTTTACATATGAATGCATTTTTAGATCATTAGTAATCCAATAAAATTAATTGATAGTGCTGAAAATAAAGTTATCAAATCAAGAAACATAATAAAATCATTTTAAGAAAGTATTTAGCTAACATGCATATTTTCCAATAAATTTTTGTAAATTACGCTTTAATCTATTCAGTTTAAATAATATTACATTATTTACAACACAAACAGCTATTAAAAAACAAAAGTATTTTACGTTAATTTTAAACTAGTCAAAAAATGGCAAGCTATTTCTAATATTGTGTTGCGCTTCACATGGAAAAATAAATTTAAGCAAAAGGTCCGGATTTTTGTAAAATTTTACTCGCATGTGGTTAGATATATGCACTAAAGTTAATTTACAAAAATAATGGTTCAATAAAGTGAATTTTTTTTCCCATGGTCGTGTTTTACTCCGTAAATAAATGTCATACGAATTATTCACCAAATTTTTTTAAAAAATTCTAAAACCCTAAGCTAAAATATATCATTAAAGTGACTTAAGCAGCACACACAAAATAATTTAATTAAAAACGAACTTTTTATACTTAAAAGTAAGGCTATTAAAAACATTAGAAATTCTAATAAACTAAAATAAAGTTTTAATGGTTATAAGATATTATCGGTAACAAAAATATCTTGGAATCAATATCATAAGAATTTACTGTATACAAACAAACCTCCCTAGCTCATCCGAAATGTCAATTCATAACGAGCATCTTAAAACTTACAAATGATTCCGAAATGTCAATTCATAACGAGCATCTTAAAACTTACAAATGATTCCGAAATGTCAATTCATAACGAGCATCTTAAAACTTACAAATGATTCCGAAATTCTTATTTGTCATTTCATCATATCAGACAAAAAAAAAATACTTTCAAAGTTGGAGTACACATTAATACAACAATTACCTTTTTCCGATTCTCAGCCATACTTGTAAATTTACTATGGACTCCTAACAAATTTCCGACAACTTGAAGGACAAACGTCCACGCACTGAAAGGAAATAACAAACTATCAGAACGTCCTTTAAAACACGATTAGTTCTCTCATCGGCTAGTAAAAGTTACAGTTTTTTTTTCGGACTGTTGCCAACTTAAAATCAAGTAATAAAACAGAGGCTATATCACTAGATGCTTGGTTAAATAAATCAAGCGAGTTTGATAAAGTAGTAGTCATGAAGTTTAGAACTAATTTTTCAAGATAACTGGAAGTAAGAGTTTCTCCCTATTCAATGAAAATGTCACACAATTCGTATTTTGGGCTAAATTTTCTTAAGACCAAACCTCTCTGAGGATTTTGACTATTTCATTATTTTAGCATTTCCATAACGTGGTTTCTTAACTATTTCAAAATCTTCAGATACTTACCGTAATCTTTACAAGTTCAGATACTTACCATGATCTTTACAAATTCAGATACTTACCATGATCAAAAGCTCGTTGCTTCTTCGTCACTTGTTCATCCTTGAGCTGGTTCTGATAATAATTTAATAAAATGTTCAATAGCAGAAAAAAAAAAATTTCAAATTAATCGAAATTTTAAGCAATGAAAGATTTTACTTCTTCATGGCCGAATAGCCAAAAACACTTCAGCTCTGATTTTTCAGTCACAAGAGTGAGATCAAACTCATTCGAAACTGAAACTTCAATGCATCCATTTCTTGATGTTGTTGAAAATACTACAGTTGTTAATTAAGTTGAGATCACTTGTTTTTTAAAAGTATTATGATGTAAAGTAATAATATAAAAATTATTCTTTTGAGATGTTGTCAACTTAATTAACTATAGATTAGAAAATAATTCATGCAGTTTTAAAAGAAGAGTAACTGTAACTATTGGGGATAATAGCCTTTGATTTTGGTTTGGTTTTACTAACGTCACACTAAAAACGACACGAGGACTATTGGTGACGGCCCTGGTAATTTTGAACATCTTTCAGGTGACGTAGATGATACCTGAGCTGGTACCACCCTTGCTCTATGTCATTTATAAAATCAACCAATCAATTAATTTAATTGATTATCATTTAAAAATCAGTCTCTATCCGTTATTTGTAACAGTCAGTTCTAGTAACTTTAATGCAATAATGAAATGCAAAGGAATTAAGAAAAAAGGGGTAAGATAAATTAGTGTTATGAGTCATCATTAATGAATCATTAAGCTCATGCATTCATGAGTCTGATGTAAATAAAATAATTCTACAAATTGGTGTTATTTTTAGTTAAACTAAATAAATCGTTCAAGTTAGATGGAAGATAATGCAAAAATAATAGATTTATTTAGAATATTTGCTTTGTGCAGTTCCTTGACTGTTTGTTTCAATCATCTGCTTTATGAATTTACGACATCTCACACTCTCTGTTAATATCCAACTTCTTGTAGAATCTAATGTTCTCCGTCTAAAGAATATTATTATTTCGAAAAATTCCTACTTTGTAAATGCTTCTTCAATAAATAAATTGAAAATTTTTATCATTTAAATTAACGGTTTTCAGCCTGTGTGGTATATTATTTCAATAAAGGCCATTTTTCTACAACTCGGGAAAATATTTTAAGCCCTTAAGTTGTGTTGTTATTTCTTTGTACTACATTAATAAGTCAGCAATTCTTAATATGAAGAGTACTTCTCTTTAGGGGATACCAGGAAAAGGGAGTCAAGATTAAGTTGTTTAAATAGACTTTCTGCCACGTGTTAGCAGCAAAAATAAAATATAAAAAGAGCAAAAAGATATCTAGGTTCCAAAAAAAATATTGTAAGTGGAATGATATGAAAAGTTGATAAAAAAAAACAGAGTTAACACATAACAGAAATAGAAATATGGATCTCTTGTACTAAAACGTTGAGAATCACTGATTTATGAAATTATACAACTCGCAACTCATTTCCTGACTCAAAACACAATTTCTAAACAGTCATCTGAATGTTTTGATTCGTGGCTCAATGACTTAAATTTACCAAAATCTTGAACAACTTCTTATTTTATTAAAATGCTTTATAAAAATATAGTACATAAACAAATATTTTCCTTCTAAAATACCATACGAAGTTTGAGCCTTATCGTTTTTCGTGGTCTTTATAAAACCCAGCGTTTTATCTAATAATTTTAAGAATTGAATACCTGAAAAGTAATTCCTCACTTATCAGTTTCTTGTCAACATTTTTATTCGATGGTGACAAAATGCAAAACTTTTAATCATTTGCTTAAAACAAATCAAAGTTAAATAAACAAGTGATACGTAAATTTTTAGACTTCTCAACCAAAATATAAAATGACTAGTGGATATAGTAGCAGGCAAAAATGATCGTAAGCTCAGGAACTAAATTATAAAAATGGTAATTACAAGATTTTTAAAATTCTTGGTATGAAAAATCTGTCTTAAGAGGTATTATATTCTTTAGTAATCCAATGCCGGATCTAGAAAAAAATTGATAAAGGGGCATAATTTTTTTTAAAAGTTCATAACACTTATCTGTGTTTGTTTATTTTGTTTATTATTATTCATATTTATTTTGTCCTTATTTTAAAAATAAACAAAATATTAAATCGAGAATCAAATTCAAATTAAGAACTAAAAACGTACAGCTCGATAGATAGCTTATTCCTGTATTTGGACACAGTAAACAACATTGAAGTAAAACAATAAAATAAATATTTTTTAATTTGGTTGGGATTTCCTACTCAGTTGTGTTATTTTGTTTGCGGGGGAAATTATGCAGAGGGGAGGGGGCTGGATTTGCCTCTGAGTAATCTTAAAGTATTTTTCTTGTGTAATTTAATAGAAATAGAGTTAAAGGTTTCGCTGAGGAATATCCAGAAATTTCGAACAATACATAATTTACATTTAAAGGTTAGTATTCCCAAAACAGAAACACGAATTTGAAAGACACATACATACGCGCAATGGAAATATAATTAATTTTTAGCATTCGGTGGAAATTAGAAACCACTTTCTTACATAAGAAAGTATTATCCTATGTAATGTATTTTCCTTGATAAAGCAGTATTTTTCCAACATTATACAGAGCTCAATTTTTAAAAAGAATGAAAGAATTCTTTTTAGTAGCAAACTGTAAATACACAGCCAGGTTTTTATGACAGTTTTGAAGATTCTGTTAAAAAAATCAGTGGATATCTCTATAAATGTACTTGTGTTTAAATGAGAAGTAATTTTTAAGCCTAACGGTGATATGTTATGGAAAAATACATTTAAAAATAACTCCTGCTTATATATCTACATATTCTTATTTTAATTTTTGAAGGTAACCGGTAATTTTTGGGAATTAAATACTACTTTTTTCTATATTAATAGAAATATATTATTTTATCGGAAACAAGTTGTGATGAATCTATTTTAACAGTTTTGCTGATCTTTTTTATTAAAACGTTTTTCTGAATTTCACTTGGTGTGTGTGTGTGTGTCATCAAATTTTCGATCGTTAATTTAACCAACTTCCCATCAAGTTAGAGCTTTGAAATTTTGGGAAACGTTCGTACTCGCCTAACAATGCAATATTTAGACATTTGCGACAAGTTTTAACTAATATTTCAATAATTTTAATAAGTCAAAATATTCTTTCCTCTCGGCGCTTTTAGGATTGAGGAAAAAAATTTTTTCCCCCTCTGGGAACACTTGGCATTCCCCACGCCACATGAGGTATCATAAAACTAACAAAGAGGAGATAGTAAGGGTTGCTGACTTTCAGTTAGTAATCATTCGCAAGAAAGAAAGATTCCAATATTTGACACCGTGTCTTATCACAATAATTTTTTCTGAATTCTGGTTCCCATTTTTTTTAATAGAATGACTTACAAACTTTCAAATGCATGTTTTGATTTTATGAGTATTATGAATTTTTTAAAACGCTCACAAATGTCTCTTTTTAAGTAAATTTTAAAGTTAAAAATAACTAACAGTTTTAACTAATATTTCAGTAATTTTCTTTAATAAACTTTGCCACCATATAAAAACGTTGTTTTTAAAAACGTTGGTTTTTACATCGAATTATTGCCAAATTAATTATTCTTGGTAAATATTCAAAATCAGTGAAGCTAGAAAGAAACTATTGATTTTAAATTTACAATTAATTAAGTAGAGAATTGTCTTATCTAGCATAACACGGCATGAAATCACACAGGGTAGTATTAATTTTGCACAGAAAAATGTTTTACTATTCCAAACAGTTATTCATGACATTTTTAACAAAAATAACATTATTATATGAGAAATAATTAAAATATTACCCCTATGACTGACTTGCATGTCAATTTTCTTATATGGTACCCACACATATATATTTAATACAATACCATTAAAAATGGTGTATTAACAATCTTTACGTATATTGGGTAAAATTTTAGAAAATATCATGAGATCAAATTAGTATGTGTCAATCGAGAACGTTGAGGTTTTTATTGGATTCTTGATATTTACACGTTGAATCGAATATGGAAATGATTTTTTTTAAAGAAAAAAATCAATTTAGTAATATTTACGGAAAGAACTCCGGATCCCATTGACTTCTTACTTAATCCATACACATAATTTAAAAATGAGAAATTTAATTAATAAATTAAATTTCTCTCTCAATACTCTACTTAATTTCAGAAGCATTTGCAACTGATTTCGAAGTTAAGACTAAGTTATTTTGTCTGATTCTGTAACAAACCAGCTTAGGTTAACTTTATATATAAATTTGAATGTTCGTTATGCAAATCCACACTGTTGATCGTATCGCTTCAAAATTTTTAGGGAGCTTCGCTGATGATGCGAAGAAGCCGTAAGCATATTTCCGTCAAAAATATTCAAATTTATTTTTGGAGAGTTTTTCCGACCCCCTTTTTTCACCATCGACAGAGGGCAGCAGCAGCGATTTACTTAACTTATTTTCTTGAAATCATTTTTTTTTTTATTTTAATAATTTCCTTCCATATTTTTAAGAGAATTTTCTTAATTAATATAGTGAAAGAGATATTTTATATATTTAACAGGATAGGTCTCGAACAAAATGCTGAAAAAATACAATTCCGGCACTATCGGGTGTGCAAATTAATTACTCAATTTTTGAAAATTGCGCTAAGAAGTGCCGATTTTGAATTTTTAAAATCGTTTCTCCATATATCTATCAATACAAATGAAATTGTAATCAAAAAGCATATGCTCCCCTCCTTTTAAAAAAAAAAGAGCAAAGGAAAATATTGATTAAAGCGATTTTAAGTAAATATTTTAACTGCACAACCAGTGAGTGAATTTTTATTCACCTTTTCACAATCTTGCTAAAGATTTCTCTCCACTAAGCATAGTTCTGGCGCATATTACGAAACAATCTATGTGGGTTTTTGATTATATATTATTCTTCATAGATTATATGAGATCGTTATATTTATTCATTCGTTAGTTCCTCATTAAAAATTATACTAAAATACTTTTCTAAAATTTTAACTGTTATTGACATACATTATTTATGTATTTTTTAAAAGTATTATTATTCATTAAAATATTTTATTCTAGATAGTTGAGTTGTTAAGGTTTTAAACAAACCTGTGCGAAGAAATGAAATGTAACGATCCCTCTTATTGTGAAATTTATTTTATGTTAATTTTTATGAAACATTTCATCATTAGCTACATTAAAATACATTTAATAATTGTTATTTTATAAACTTCAAATTTCTTAAAACAATTAAATTTCTTTAATTATAAAAGCTTTCAATTTTCTTTATTAATGAACTGTAGGCTTAAAATTTATATCTTTCACTTTATATATTGTAAGGAACCGGAGATTAAGCTTCCTTGTAACGTTTTTCTTATTAGGGAAAAGAGACTTTAACAGAGATCTCCTCAGTCAGTCAAGGGAAAATTTAAGCAATGACCCCTTAACCTTAGCGATGAATTTAGTAATCCTTTTGGCAACTTTGTGTGAAGCTCTGTGATTTTGGCGACAAAATGTTGATTCTTCAAAATGCTGGAATCGGCGATATCTCGACTGGGTGGTAAGTTACGAACTTTTTCTGTATATTACCTGAGACGTCACACTTGACCTGAGTGGAGATTGGAAGCTGGTGGAATCTCGACTGGAAGCGGTTGGGATTGGCTGAGTGGATCTACCGAGTAGTTATCGGTATCGTAGCCGAGTGAATCTTCTGGAAGCTGCCTGTAATCTGCCGGAAACCTCAAGAACTGCCTTAGAAGTGCAAAGTATTACTGCAGAAGTTTGTCCGTAGTGCGAACTAGTAGGCTAGTGAGCTGAACGTTACTGATACAAATGTGTGTAACTATCTTTACAAGGGCTGTTTTTTGTTCCTGTATCTGTGTCGCTAATTTATACTAGTTTTGTTATTCCTGTTTGAATCGTTATTTTGTCCAAGTTCTGCTACCGGAGTGTCAATTTGTCCTGAATATTTCCAAATTAAATGTCAATTGGTGTTAACCTCCTAGTTAGATCGTTTTTACTCGTATACATTCGCAAGAGGTGTTTTTTGCGGTTCTCTTAAACTTACTCAAAATATAATTTAAGAATAAGTCTTCATTAAAAAATTACCCTTCTATCAGAATATTACATTTTTCAATTCATCCGTGTGAAGAACGGATATGGAGGCTAGCTTTGGATGATAAATGAGAGATTTAAAAATCTCTTATCATCACATCATTTTTGGCAATATTTCTAATTTTAAAAAGGGTTAGAGGAATAACTTTTCTTGTCTATTTATGATTGTACTGCTTTGATCTAATAAATGTTCTAATTTTCTTTATTTTTTTCTCGATCTAATAAATGTTTAATATATAATTTAACGTTTTTTAAATAAAAGCGTGAGATCGTTCTTTAGTTTTTATAAAATTCATTACACACACCCTTTTTACTCTTTAAAAGTATTAGGACAATTATCGTAAAATACTCATTAACATGCACATTTAAAGCATGAATTATCATAAATCCCTACTTAATGAGCGAGAAATTAACTTACATTGAATAAGACTCTAATTTTATGATGAAAATAATTGAAATATTCATTCATTTTAAGTTAAAAATGAATGGATTCAATCTTGAGGGGAAAAGTTAATAGTGTTTTAATTTTTTTTTCTTACAGCTTTGGTTCTGATTACCATTCGGGGGGAAAATGTTAAACAAATGCAGAAAAAAAAAGCAAACAAACAAAGAAATTAATTAATTGAATTAAATAAATAAATAATAAAATAAAAAATTAAATAAATAATAATTCTAGGTTTGCTTATATGTAGAAGAATTTGATTGCCAGAAACTCTACTTGGAAATTAAATTTTAATGCGACTTTCAGAAGCATATTTCAGTTATAATAATATCTTTATGTATAAGTAATAATTTTATTCAATTGACAATTAATGTTGGGAAATAATATCTGACAATAATATCTGAAAGCTGAATAGCTTAAGTTTCTGAAATACACTCGATAATTTACACACATTCGATACATACACAATAATCACGAACAATGTTAAAATAGAACCTGACGAAGTTTTAAATATTATTTATTAAAAACTTCAAACAAAAAATCCCTTCAGGACTTAATAAGTTGTAATTATACTAATATGAAAAGTATAATTCCGCAGTCTCGTTTCATTAAAAATTTATTGAATATTCGAGATAAACAGATAAGTTTTGTGCTCTCTATACACATTACATATAATACTATAGTTTCTATAACATCCTTCTCTTCAATACTAATTTCAGATACACAACATGGCTAAATTTACTGTATTATATTTAAATTATTATTGGTTTATATTTAATTGAAACATTTATTTCGAAAGAAATTAAAAGTTATCACCCTTCACTTGATGTTGCTAAACGAAGCCAAACTTCATTGTTTGCTTATTCCAAACTAATTGGATGGGATAATAGCCTTTGCTGCTCCATATTCCTTATAAATCAATCAACTAATAGAAAGCTTGGAGAAGTTCTAAAACTTTTTTATGAAGGAAATTTTTTTTTTAAATGTCATCAAGAAACTTTAATTTTCTGCGTATGCAGCATGAAACTAATTTAGAGAGAATGAAAGATGAAGGATGTAATACACAAGAAAAAAAAAAAAAAACAGAATTGTTATTGTAATAAAAACACCATTATTTCTTTTCATGATTATTCATCGAATGAAAAATTCATATTAAAGTGTCGCATTAAAAAGTCACGCACTTTTTCAAAATAAAGTTACGTCATTCTAGTTCTCTTAATAAAACCTCGTTCCCAAGTTTACCCTTTAATATATAGCATTTTAATTAAAAAATTTGTTTTAATGTGGAGTAAATTCTGGTAAAGTAAACAGAGAGGTATTTCCATTTAATTGCTTGATCTTCACCGGTTGCTTTAGCAGTTATATAACGACAAGGAGGTTATTAAACTCTGGGGAATTCTGGAAGAACAAACAGGATTCTGAAAACTACGATGAACAATTGCAGAGATTAGGATATCAATAAAATTAATGAAATAGAAAAATAATTACATAATAATGAAAAAATATGCAGATAATTGATTTCAAATTTTTTTAAAAAAAATAGATTTTCCAATTTCTTTTCGTATCCATTCAAATAAAATATATACTTTGAAACTAAGCATAAGGCATGATGTACATTTGTATGAAAATGAATGATAATTTTAAATGACTTAATTACATTTTTTTTAAACATTATTAAATTCAAACGACACCTTTACTTTAAAAATTTTAGTTCAATTTTTCATGCGAAAGAAAAGAGGGATTAAGTCAAATTTTCTAATAGAAAAGGAGTCTAACTTAGATATAATTTTTTTTATTTAGATCCATAATTAATCCAATTTTCAATTCATATTTAATTTTATTTCGGACGTATATAATATTAATAATCATTTTGAAAAATTATGCAATAAATATTTATAATTGAACTTTTACATAAATGATATCAAAACTTTTTACATGAATTATAGCAAAAATGAATGATTATACAAAAATCGTACATTTTGTAGTATTTTTTAAATGTAGAGTTTTGCAAAATGTCTCTCTTAAATTAAAAGTGAGATTTAATTTCTTTTTTTCATGTGAAAAAACAATACGTATGCTAGGTTAAAATAAATATTCAGTTTATTTGAAGAGGAAAAAACACTACACGTGCACATTTCAAATAAGTATAAATGGTCCACAAATTTTTACTGAAACTAAGTAAATTTTCTAATAACTAAGTAAGATTATTTTTATGACTTTAGTTACATTTATTCACGAATTAGTAAACAAAAATTAATTCAATGTGCCAATAAGTGTAAAAACACAATTATTCAAATGAAAAAGCCTATTCGATTTCTCCGCACTTGAAAATTCCGATTTTATAAGTGCTCTTTTACACCTGTAAGCTAAGTAACAAAAGTTTTAATAAGATGTTATCATTCGAAAGTGAGCCATTTCTGTGGGTTATTGATAAGAATTTTCCTGATATGATCTTCACTAAATCCACGTTTCTTCATATTTGGTACCACATTAGCAATGATGTGTGAAAATCCGTGGCCACCATACTTCATCTGTAAAAAGAGATATAAATACATTTATATACGTAAACCTACGTTTAAAAATTTATGAGTATTAGAAAGCGAATTAGGAGGATAGAAAATGAATGAAATTAGTAACTCGACATGAATTATTCGTGCAAATTACATTCATCGCTAACAGTTCAGATGTGAAAAAAAAGGGAGTGGGGGAAAGCTTTTCAAACCATAATCGCGTTATTTTTGTTTGAACATTTATTTGATAAGAAGCGATGTAATTAATAGTTAATTTATAATAACAAATTTAATTAGAGTACATCTATCATAATTATTTGAAAAGGAATGCTAGAGCAATGGAAAATATATCGTAATTGCACTGTAACAAGTTTGATCATTTTATGAATAATTTATTTAGTTGATTGCTGCATTAATCTAAATTATGTTTTGATGCTTATATCTTGTTACATAGTGAAGATGAGGTAGTGATGATACAGAAAAACAATTTTACAGTTGCATATGATGAAGTAATGTTTATATCAGACACGTTTAGATGATTAAATACTGCGGAAGTGTTATTATGAAAAGAAATAATCTTGCAATTCTTACAAAAATCTCATTGTTCAATCTTTTTTCAAACTTAATTCTGAATTTGTTATGCTTTTTTTTTCTGTATTCTTTTTTAAGGGCAAAATTTTTTCTGTTTGCGATATATTACAAATGTTAAAGTTTTCTTATTATAAATGTGAGACTTTATTGATTAAAAGTAAGAAAAAAATATTATGCACCCTCTTGGACAAAGGTTATATAAAATAAATTTTTGCATGATGAACCCCATTTTCAAAGCTTAACAAGAATCATTCACTTAAGGAGTGCCAGCCCAATGGAACTCTTTACCCCGTGTGAATTATGCAATGAAATATTTTAGAGGTTAAACAAGCATTTTACATATGCCAGCACATTTCATTTTACATAAGTGAATAAAGAGGGAGAGAAAAGAAAGAATAAAAAAGATCAGATTGCTATGTTATAATGTAGAAATAACGTTTTTTTAAATTAATTTTTAATTAATACATTATATCTATGAAATTGATAAATATAATTTATTTTATTTTATTTTATTTATTTTCTCTTTACCCTTTCACTCTGCCTAAAGATCGAAATTCAAAGAGTAAAGAAGTAAATTTCCATGATTGACTTATCAGAATCTGAGAGGAGTATGAAATTATTGGTGAATCGATTAGATGTTTTTAGGATAAATTTACACGTCTTATCAGTAAAATAATTGCATAGCTAAAGTATCAAAAATCATATCAGAAAAGTATTTTTCGTATGAGTGGCTAATATAAACAGTTATTGAATTCATAATAACGTTATTCATTAATTCATAGCATCTTTCCATTAATACAATATGATTAGTAGATATGGTGTGAATACCAATTATTTTAGTTTTTAAATTGCAAAAAATCTCCTAAATTACAAAAATACTATTTCCAAGTTATGTTGGTATCAAACAATGTATGAGTGGGCGAATATTTAAGACAATAGCTAAGTCTATTACGGATTTGTTTTGCTGAAGTTAAAAACTATGCATACGATCTTATTTTGAGACAAATTTAGTGACCATGGCAAAGTAGAACGGGACTGTATTTTCTTATTTAACTTTTTCTTATTTACTGTATTTTCTTATGTAAGTTTTTTCAGTTTATATCAATATATCGTCACTTAAGGAAAATTACATATTTATAAACTATATATTTTTGCTATAGATGCAGCATTTTTTTCTATAAATTGTAAAGGTATTTATATCAAATTCCATAAGTCTAAAATAATTAAAAATTTTCATTGTGAATAAACAAGTCAACATAACTCTATTGCTTTTTTTCAATCTTCTTCCTTTTCGACCTCCCCCTTTGTTTCCTTTTTTGCATGTGTAAAGTTAATAAAATCTTTTTTTTTATTTTTCAGTTAAATGATATATTTATTATTTTAAGAACAGTATCTTTATTTCAAATCTCTAATAATAAATAGTTCAAGAGAATGTGTAATTTTAGGGAATAGAAAAAGTATATTTGATAGACAAAGTCTATACCTCAGTAACATTAATCTTATCTTTCGAACAATGCTTCGTTATTTGTTTGAATAATATTATTCAGAATGTGTTTTTCTTTCTTTAAAATGATTGATTTCATAAATTGTAGAACACTATTTCTGTTTGGGAATTTATTATTTTTAATAAGAATGCTTTCATTATTCTTCAATTAGAATAATATTAAATTCTTTAATAAGAATAATATTAAATTCTTTAATAAGAATAATATTAAATTCTTTAATAAGAATAATATTATATTCTTATTAGAAGAATAAAAAATTATTCTTTTAATAAGAACAATTATTTTGAATAAGAGCAACACAAGCCAAATAATGAAGGTACTTAAAAACATAAGCCAGTATAATCTTGATTTTATTTTCTTTATCACCTGTATCAAATCTCGCTGTTTGAAAACACTTCATATTAGAATGTAAAACCCTTTCTTCCAATGTTACTTCCGTTTTAAACTAATAATTCATGCTTCTGAAATTCATTTCTTCGTTTTTTTAAGAACGTATGAAAATTTCTGTTTCTCCAAAGGAATAACTTGCAAATGTATGCCTAATTAACAAATCTCCTTTCTACTGAATAAAGGCGTAGAAAGTATAGCTGAAATTTTATAGCTCCACTTCATAAATAAAAATCAATTCATAGATTTTTGTTTCGATTTGTATCATACTTATATGCAATTTATTAACTTCTTAATGCACCAATTAAAAAGTGATCGTTTTTTCAAAAAAAATTTTTTGATTTATTTTTATGCATTAAAGAAAGTTAACAAACCTAGGGAGAAATTCAGATCAATCGATTTCAATGAAATTAACATTAAAGATAGCACTCGAGAACTTGGAAAATAACCAATTTTTGAAACCCGAATAATTTGGTTGAGTGTGTTAAGTGGTGACATTTAGACCTCCAGTAACAATGAATCAAATTGATATTTATTTTATCAATGCTTTCCTTTTTTTTTAAAAAAAAAGCCCTCTATGAAATAGGGAATAAAAGAGACTTCTCAAAATGACGTTATGATCGCATTTGAAATAATTTATGCCTTTTTTTTATTTATTTATTTCAGATGGATTAATTACAACGTTTTTATGTGTTTCACTTGGTGTATGCCTGTGTGTGTATCAGTGTGTCATCAAATTTTCGATCGTTAATTTAACCAATTTCCCATCAAGCTAGAGCTCTGAAACTTTGGGAATCGTCTCGCCTAACAATGCAATATTTAGACATTTGCGACAAGTTTTAACTAATATTTCAATAATTTTTTTTAAATAAACTTTGCCACCATATAAAAACGTTGTTTTTAAAAACGTTGGTTTTTATCTCGAATTATTTTTCTGAAATAATTTCTTTTACGGGAAAAAGAAAATATACTTATGGCAAACTGAATTTTCACTCAATAGAAAAAGCACATAAATAGGACTTGAAGCCACACTTTCACACACTCATCACATTCATTCATTGTTTGATTATTGTGAATCATCATTCTATTTCACATTATAACTAATCCGACAGGAACTTTTCTATTTTTTTGTATGAGTGCATTTTATATATATGCAGGAATATTAGTTGTATTTATGTAAATTTCTTTTTATATATAGTTACATTTAATAATTAATATAAATATAAAATTTTTATTGGAAATTAAACTTGAATTCTAAGAAATTAATTTTATATTTACCTTCACGACTAGTTTGCATCATTTTTTAAAATGTAAAAGAATTATTTTTTTATTTAACATCAAGTGTAACAAAATTTGCTAAGCGATTCAATTTAAAAAATTGCTTTATTAATGAAACATTTGCAGTTTTTTTTTATTGTTGTTATTTAACGATAATTTTGTTTATTATTTTGAACACTTATTCCACTATATCCAAATGGAAAATTAATTAACTAATCCATTTCGGTAGTATTAGGTATTCGCACAAGTTTATAATCTTAAATTAAATCCACGATATAAAAATTTACAGCTCTCGTGTTTGGATTTTGCACGGAAAGTTTTTGAATTTTTCTTGTCACCTTTAAACTTATTAAGAATTTGTAATATTCTGACTCATTGTTGTACTGTTTCACAATTCGGTTTCATTTTTTTATTTACTACTTCTTATATTTAAATTTATTTCATTATTCAATCAATGTTTGGAAATGAAAAATAAAATAAAACCACATCTAAGGTTTCCCAGTTTTTTATTTTATTAACAATAGAATTATCTGTCTATACAAGATATTTACTTCTTTTAAAATTTTTAAGAACTCTTGAAATTTCTAATCTTGCAACGTATTTGCAAAATGACTTATAAATCTGAGTCCTTGAAACTGATGGGAAATAAACTGGGTCATTATTTTTTTGATGATTGCGATTGCCTTGAGAACGTTAAATGTATTTGTGAAAACATATATTCAACATATAGTTTTGATTTGTCATTGGTTGTTCGTTTGCACTTTTTCAAAGCCCTTTAGTGTATACAGAAACTGTGACTCACTGATATTTTCTTCGAGTTTCTAAGTATATTTATTCTCACCGTTTTGTTCCTTTAAATAGGTTCTATTCTCAAACTCCATGCTAACATTTCATTGGTAAACAAGGGTGAAAATAGCGACTGATTGAATGTCTCAATTATCTTAGTTCGCCTGATGATTTGTTAATGATTACGTCAAGTTGTGATTCATTAGACATGTTTAAATGAACTTTATGAAGCATATCTATTTTCATGTAGGTTATTGGCCTACTTCTTTTGTTGCGATAAATAGCTGACCTTGTACTATTAGTGAATTACAACTCCATTCAATATTGCTTACATTATTACGTGAAAGAATATAAATCGTCCAATATTTACAGAAAAAAGATTGTTTCTTTAGGTAATCAAATAAAAGATAATAGAATATCATATTTATTTAACAGATTGTAAAATATTATTTAGAAACAACTAGGGAGAAAGCATTAAAAGTTATAAATTAAGCGATTAAAAAAAGTAATTTTTTATTACATAAATTAAAAGTAATTAAAATATTTTTTTTTTTTAAAAAATGATACATGTTTCAGGAGGAATTGAAAATAATAATGATTGAAGAATATTATAAGTTCTCAACAGTTCTGATATTAAAAGTGATTTAATTTGGGATATTGATATATTTAAAAAACTTTTCAGACAATTTGCCTTTTACAAATATTTATTTCATTTTTAAAAGAAGTAAAATATATAAAAGCATTAGCTTTTGACACCACAAATTTATTATACGTCATAAATCCCGTTTTGAGGTCAGACCTTTTGAGTATTATCTGGACTGAGAGTAAAACGATTAATATTTACCGTCAAACACTGAGTTACATTTTAAGGGAAAATATAAAAAAACCCTGAAGAATTCAAGTAAAATTCATAATAGAAAATGCGTAACACTTTCAAAACATTTATGTGACCCATTGTTTGACTCGCTACTTAATTGCACATTCTTAATCATTTAAATCGTTTCATTATTTTTTCGAAACATATTTTTTTTCCCCGAAAGCGCATTAAAACATATAAAAAATTTTTATAAATCGCATAATGGTATTCCTTTTCAGTTAATAAAAAGAATAATATTTTACAAATGAAAATTAATTTTCAACAATTTAATTAAATGCTACTGAAAATGTTTCGCTCTCAACGAAGTAGTGATATTTCATCTATAACAAACCATTCAGGTGTTAATATCACGTTCAGAAAAAGGTTTAACGATTCTCCGCACTTCTAAACGAAACGAAGCCCATTTAGAACTAGAAAAAAAGTGGTTTTAAAATCAGTATTTACTGATAATTTAGCACTATGCATTCAGAAACTTCCGAATCTAGTTACAAATAGAAAATTGTAGACAAAACAAGAAAAGAAGTGCATATGCAGAACTGATAAAAATTGAATAGAATAAATGTACTGGAAAAACTTCTTAAATCGGTTCAAAACTGTTCCTTTTGAAATAATAATAATAATTATTATTTGAATTATTCGTTCAAACACATTGTCTGTCGCCGTTTTCATACGATTCTGAGAAATTTTGGAATTAATAAGAGACAATGGAAACTTATGGATACCCCGTTCTCAATATCATTAGATCATGGATGGAAGGATTGTTTTATTAACGTCACACTTAGAAGCAATACGAGAGCTACTGACAATGGACCTCGTAATTTTGATCCTCGAGTGACCAGGAGGACACCTGAGCAGGCGCCTCCTTCTTCAAACTTCCACACTTCGCTAATGGGAGGATTTGAGACCTCGACAGATTTAACGTGCAACAGTCCAGCTACACGACGGGGCCTTAGTGGCATCAGGACTCGAACCCACGACTCGAAGGTAACAGTTCCGGCCGCAAGTTCGTGACCATGACTACATATCATTAACGCAATAATGATTGATTCTAAGCTCATTCTGAATTATTATAGCGAAAACAAGAAAATAAACTTACCAATCTATGCTTCGTGTGGATATCGTGACTTATTACGATTTTATCACCAAATCCTTGTTCAATTAAGTAGTGCAAGCGCTTAATTCTTTGAGCATCGCTTGGCATGTCTATATCCTCGTTATGTTGGTAATATGATACTTCGATTCCAAAAAGATCAAACTCACAATAACTTCCCAATGAAGCAAATTCTGCTAGGTCTTGTTTAGTATGAAGAGTACCTAAATAATATAAGGGAAAAAAGGGGAATTGTTAAATACGGTATTGTAATAAAACAAGCTTTTAATACCCTTTATCAGAAACTAAATAGAACTGGATTTCTGTTGACAAGTACTTAACATACTGGATAAGAAATTAAATAGAACTGGACGTCTGTAGAAGATAACATATATTACAAAAATAATGCTAAACTTAGATAACTTCAAAATAATTAATACTTTAGTTTTGTAGGAATCCTTTGGATATAACAAAATAAACAATACTGAATTCAACATAAGCAATTTGAAGTAAATGCCAGAATTATTATATAATTATATTATATGCTACTGGGTAGTTAAAGAAAGAATTAAAATTGTTATTTATAATGATTACGAGGTGTAGCTATTAAATAACGAGGCAGAAGCTGCTACAGAATAAGTACGCATATGCCAAAAGCCAGACCAACAACTGTTTAGTGTGAAGCCTTCCCTTTCTAATGCAAAACCTTTTGTTTCTGTTAACAAATCCCTATAGCCGTGGCATTCGTTCGCGTTAAAGTTATTTCTTGTTTCGCTGGAAAAAATTTTCGTGAGCAACGAATTGTTATGAAATATCATATGGAATTTGGAAAAAAACCGCTACTGAAACTTATAATTTATTTAAAGATATGTGTGGTGATGAATATTTATCGCGGGCACGTATTTTTGAGTGGTTTAAGCGTTTTCAAGATGCCGAGAAGACGTTGAAGATGATTCACACCCGCCCTTCCGCTACGAAAACGGATGAAAAAATCGAAAATGACCGTCATTTAAGTTTTTGTACATTTTCTGAGGCTTTAGGAATCGACAAAGAATCCGTTCGATAAATTTTACATAACAATTTTAGCATGTAAAAAGTGTGTGCCACAATGGTGCCTAAAATTCTCATGTTTGAACAACAAGAAGCTCTCAAAAATGTTTGTACCTACACTTTGAATGCCATTGAAAATGACCTAAGCATTTGAAAGTATAATAACATGTTAGGAATCTTGGATTTTCACTAATGATCCTGAAATGAAGTGCTAATCAATGCACTGGAAGATTTCATCTCTACCGTGAGCCAAAAATGCTCGAAGGATCAAATCAAAATTCAGAGCAATGATGATTCCCCCCCCCCGATATTCAGGGGGGTGTGTACCTGGATGGGGGTCCGGGAGATCAAAATATTAATTAACATTTACGTTCTTTCTGAACTCCGTGAAAGGATAAAGAAAAAAAAAAATGACCCGAATTGTGGAAGGACAAGTCATTCCACATTGTCTGTCAAGAGGTTTCTACACCAAGTACAGCATCCAAGTGTTAGAACATCCTCTTTATTCACCGGATCTTGAGCCATGCGACTTCTATCTGTTTCCTAAGGTGAAATCTGCATTAAAAGGAACAAGTTTTGAGTCCGTTGAAGCTGTGAAAGAGAAAGCTGCACGCCCCTTGAAGGAGCTGACAGTATAAGAATTCCAACACTGTTCCGAACAATGGAAGATTCTCATGGAGTGTTGTATGGATAGGGGAGGGGTGAATATTGAAGATGATAATAAGTAAATTTGTATGACATCAAAATAAAATGCTTCACAGCATTATTCTTTTTATTTAATAGCCCCACCTTGAATATTCATTTCTGAAGATTTAAGTTACTTTATAATTACGTTATGTATGTTTAAAAAATTAAAGTTGAACATCCTTCTAATTTTACAACTTTGAATTCATAACTGTTTCTTTAAATACAATTTATGATTACACACAGTAAATGTTAACACACAAAAACAAATGTTTATAATCATATCCAAAAACATCTTATCAATCGGTATTCTATTTCTCTCTCTCGTTCTTGTATGAGAAATATTAAATCATTCCATATGTTTCATTTAAAATAAGTTTTTGACAGTTACACAAATTCTTAAGCATTTTAAAACTATTAGTAAAGAAAATAAATCGCCTATAGAGATTTAGAGTTACATTTTCTTAAGTTACTATTGTAATCCTATATGATTTGCGAAATTTCAAAAATAAAGAGGGATATCAATGATCACAACTGTTCCTTCAATTATATATTCATGTTTCGTTTATGTGACTTTCAATCAATATTCTTTTACCGTTTAAATGTTGGTTTATGACAATTTCTTTCACGTACTTTGAAAATTAATGCCGATAATTTATTGTTCTCTTAATATCAATGATGTTATCATCTAATAGATTCTGCCAAAAGTATTCAATATAAAAATAAGCCACTAAGAAGATTTGCTTTGAAAAAAATTATTTTATTAATACATTTCACTTACATTTCTTCGAATAATCTGCCCCAAATTATTTGTGTTTATTGATGTTTTGATTGAAATTAATGACATGGAATCAGGAAAAATATATACGTAAAATAAGAATTTCAACGTAAAAGAAAAATATCTGAAAATGAAATTTTTTTAAATGTATTACTTATTTTTGCATTACATCTCTTAACAGCGTGAATTTCGTCGAGTTGTAAACGGCCAAACGACATGTTATTTTGAAAATCTTAAATAGAGAAGAATTTTGTAATAATAATTTATAGAATTAAAAACATACTAGACAGTAAACAACGAGAAAAAAAACCCACTTTTATCATGAGAAAAGATGGATGGGGGAATATTTTAATGATTTTATGAACTAGAAAAATTTAATTTTGAAAAATTAGTTGTTAATATGTAGCTCTTAGAACGCATGAATCAAATATTAACTACGTGTAAGCCTCACTATTCCTTTTATTTGCTATTAAGTTATGAAAGTATATTTTGAAAACGAATTTTACATAGCAATTGAATTGCCATTTGTATTTCTGGAATTAAAAGAGTTCAAAATATTTCCTTAAAATCATCCAAAGAAAACTGAAATTGCTGGTCCAAAAATAAAAGTTGTACAGCAAATATCAAGACTGTCATACATTTTATGTAAGTTTAAAAAAATATTTATGGTTTGTGTATACAAAACAGGCCAAACAGGAATTATACTTTGATTTGTTTTGTTATTGATCCATCAACCATGTTATACACATCAAAAAGTTTTTTTTTTTTTTTTTTTTTTTATATCTCGCGCGCATCTTGTAACCGATTCTCACTCGTTTTCTCCTTCAACTAGACTTTTGGGCTATTATATTTCGTTATTTGATTTGAGAGCCTCGCCTTGTGAAAGAACCGTGAATTATGCAAATCAGCATTTCTATGTATAGTGAATAGGAAAGTAGGAGCTAGAGAGACTGAATGAATGAACGTGATTACCGTTAGAAAGTAGTTAGCGAGGTTGATGTGCAAAAGTTATTGGTGCAAGAAGGTGTTTCATATGTAACTCGGACTCAATTTACAATTGTTTAATTGTTTATTCCTGTGACGGATCAGTTTGCTGTTATTGAGATAAGTAGAAAAATTTAAATTGTAATCTTTGTTTACGATGTGATTTTGTAATCATATTACATTCGTAATAAGGTTTTGATTTGGATTATTCTTAAGTAGAATAAATACATTTTAAGCATTTGCTTGACTGATTATTTTTTGATGGATTATTTATTGCATTGCAATGGCTCAAAACTTGAGTAGCAAAGTGGTAGCGCAGCAATTTAAAAATTCGAAAAATGATTCTCTCAAGAATTTTTTTTATTGTTATTTTTGTTTGAAATAAAAAAAAAGGTTAAAAAAAAATTCTCAGATACATTTTTCTAGGTTAATTGTTCAAAGAGTTCTATAACACATGACATTATATAGATTTAACATTCATTTGAGGAAACTGAAATCAAACAAAGTTTTTCGCTGTACGTGCAGTTTTATCAAAATGATTCGAGTATAAAATACCGTTCTCAAAAAGAAAAAGGCCTAGAAGAAAAATGGCATTTTTCGCAAAATAAGTACGTTATTCATTTCTGGTGAAATTCTTTTCAGAGCCATTATTTTATTAGTTACCAAAGGAATGTTAAGACATCGTGAAATATTGAACTTCACAAAAACTACTTTTAGAATAGATCAGATATTCATTCGAAACTAAAATGGTTTACTCTTTTCCTTCCCTCCACAATTTTAAAAAATTGGAACATCAAGCCCCATATTTGTGAAGCAAAAAAATTGTTTTTCTTTATTTTCTGTTATCAAAATAGAAACGAAACAATTTAGATCTGTAGCAGTGTATAAGCTTATAAAGGATTTGCATTACATAATTTAATCTTTTAATTAATGGATTTTTTATTTGCTTTTATATGTAAAAAGAAAGGGAAATCACTTTAACGCTTTTAATACGCTTGGAATATGAATTATTGTTTTAGACCGATATATTAACTTTTTTTTTATATTGAATGCCAAAGGCCTGTAGAACCTGTTGGTTCTTAACAAAGATCGTATAACCTAAGATTTCCTGGAAAAAACACCAATTGTTGTCCAAAAAAGGCTTTTGAAAATTTCTGAAGCTTTTAATGTCTACAACAAACGTACAAATATGGACTACATAACTTACGGTTTTAGTATACATAGTTTTTGTTTTATAACCTATAACTATTTTCACACATTCTGCTCGTAATACTCTGACATTTACTTTGAGCTTATTAATTCCAATGTAGATCAGCATAAAAATATATTTTAGTACTCAGTCATTTTAAATTATTATTATTACTAATTATGTCATTTTACTTTGTTGTATTTGAATACGTATAATAAAGCAAAAGTTACATGCGTTTAAAATTTATTCCTTGAATTCGTATAAACACGATAAGTATTCTTTGAAAATCAACACGAGACTTAACATTTGCAGTAAATATACTGCAGGTTAAAGAGAGGCTTAACCCCCACCCCCTCTTTCCTCATGTAACATAATAAATATTCTAAGCTTTGTAAACCTATGCGAAACTAATTTCTCACTAGTAAATGTTAAAAAGAAAAACATTTTTTCATTCATTGATCGTATTGCAAAATAAATTTACCGTATTATCACTACTCTTTTCTTGCATTAATTTCCCAGCTGTTATTGGTAAGATTTATGAGTTCATTATTAATATAAAGGCGGTAAATATGTAACATAATAAGGAATTAATATAAAGGTGGTAAAGTGATTAAGTTTTCTCACTTGATGTAAAAGTTACAGTCCTTTGACACCGTAATGTACTAAAAGACAAAAGATTTCTTTGTCATTATGCCTTTGAAAACATCAGATTAGAGATAACTTCAATATGTTGCCTATAATACTTGAGACAAAATGGATTTGTCGTCTTAAGTAGATTTCTGAATATCTCGGGTTAAGAAATTGGGTGAATGTAAGACTTGTTTAATTTCTTACGCATTATTAGACCTTTCAAGGAATATTGTTGAGTTTTCCTCGTAATAACCAACGCTGGAATCAATATTATAGTAATGACGTTTTTATGTTTTCTGTCCGGCCGCGTTCATAGAACGAATAACAACATATTAAGAAGGAAAATATTTATGAATAAACCGTTAATTACTGCCTCTAGATTAGAACTTAAGCACTACTTGAAACAATAGGACTATTTATCAGAGTCTCTCTCGAAAAAAACAACAACACTATTTTATTACGTATAGTCATCAAAAACGACTTTGATCGTTTTACATTTTTTAAAATTTAATGATCTTAGAGGTTGTATTGTAAAAATAAAAATGTATACCAGATGATTGAATAAACGTTTATCCTAACTAAATGAAAAATTATTTCGCACTTTCAAATCGATTCAAGAGAACCTTGATGAGACAAAAACACTTTCATTTTGCTACAAACTGATCGTTACCGAAGTTGTCTTTTCATGAAAATCACTGTTTTAAACGTATTTTCTTGGAAATTAAAATCATACAAATGAGGAAGGAAAAAAAAAAGCATTCTGTGGTACATTGGAATATACATCTAGCATTGTTAAAATTAATGAACGGAGAACTTTTATTTAAATCTCAAGCCAGGTAGACTTATCAATGAAGGATAGTCGGTGGAATCCAGACACACCCCAAAGCATTTTTTCTGGGATGTGCCCGTAGAATCCAGCCACATCTCCAGAAAAAATATCCCACTACTTTACTTCAAAAAACAGTATTGAATGTCATAAATTTTCTTTAAAAAATAATGTCATTTCTAAAATAAATGTTGTATGTATTCTCATGCTAAACATAACTTTTTACAATGTAATGAAACAGGAAATAATTACTGCAAGCACTTCTTTCTTTTAAAAATTTTTAAAATTCATTACGAATTAATAAATCAATTTTTTTTGCAGGAGTGCTCCATTGCGACTGTAAAACAAGACTGTGAAGTATAATTTTATTTACATATTATGATTATTGTGCTTATATATTACGTACCTACTTAAAAAGAAGATCGAGCAATGTTATTGAAAAAATAAAGGGACAACTCAAATAATATTAATATGAAAATTAATTAAACAAAGCTAATGATTAATTAATCGAAGCTTAATTTTACGTAACTAATATGCACTTTAAAATGGCTACGTTTATTAATTTAAGTAAATTTCTTTTGTTAAAATTTCACTAATTTCGATGCGTTTGATAGTAATTATATAAATTTTTGCTATAAATAAAATGTCGACCCTAGAAAATGATATTCTGTCTATCCCTATCGTCCTTAATATTGTGGTGTATAATCTTAAGTACACTCATGGACAAAAAAAGTAGCGCACCAAGAAATAATTGCGGGATCGTAACGAAACTTGGCATGAAGGTACATGTCGCATTACGTATAGCTGGTAGAGAGCGTTTAGCATCGTTCTCCGTGGAGTATAAAACAGGTAAACAAAGCTTGTTTGAGCGTGCTGAATCTTTTACAAAGAAAAAGCTGAGGTAGACATGCCATTACGCCGTTTTCGAAGACAATATGAGCAGCTGTCGCAATTTGAATGATCGGCATGATGGACGCTGGGTGTTCAGCAAGGCGAGTAGCTCGTCAATTAGGCCGCTCTGATTGTGTTGTGAGGAGGTGTTGGGACCAGTGGATCAGAGAGAGATGTCATTTACACGAAGACCAGGTTCATTACGCCCTCGACAGATCAGTCGTCGAGAAGACCGCCACAACGTGAGAAATGCACGCGTACAGCCAACTGCTTCATCGGCCGCCATCCAGGCACAGGTAGCACCTTCACTAGGAGCCCCTGTGTCTTCTCGAACCATACGAAGGCATCTGGCTGAAGGACATTTGGGAACGCGGCGTCCATTACGTGTGCTGCCCTTGACGCCCACCCATCGACACCTCCCTTTGGAGTGGTGCCGCTCAGGAGGAAACTGGACTGCAGCGGAATGGAACCAGGTCGTCTTTAGCGACGAATCCAGATTCAATCTCAGCAGTGATGACAATCGTGTTCGTGCTTGGAGACCCCGTGGTGAACGCCTCAATCCTGCCTTTGCTTTACAGCGACATACCACTCCCACAGCTGGTGTGATGGTATGGGGTGCCATTGCCTACAATATACGGTCATCCTTAGTATTGATCCGTGGCACCATGACAGCCCAGCTGTATGTCAAAGACATCTTGCAACCACATGTGTTACCACTCATGCAACGGCTCCCAGGAGCTGTTTTTCAGCAAGACAATGCTCGGCCTCACACGGCAAGGGTGTCACAAGGCTGTCTCGACACTATTACTACCCTTCCTTGGCCTGCCCGATCCCCAGATTTGTCTTCAATCGAGCATATCTGGGATCATTTGGGATGGCGAGTTGGGCATCCCACGAGCTTGAACGAACTAGAGGCAAGGTTACAGCAAATATGGAATGAAATGTCGCAAGACATCATACAGAACTTGTATGCCTCAATGCCCGATCGTATCGAATCGGGCATTCGCGCTACAGGGGGTTCAACAGGGTATTAAATCCTCCATTCTTTCGTCTTTTTCTCTGAAATAAATATATGTATATGTATATATGTATATATGCTATAATATATACATATATCATAATAATATATGTGTATATGTATATCTTATATATATATACTCTTTCTCTATATATTGATAATATTGTGTGTGTGTGTATAATTATATGCTTTTTAATTCTAAAAATAGGTATAATTAATAACATGTGTATAAATTCATAATAAATTACAAATTATAATTAATGAAAATAAACATACAGTTATATAAAATAAAAATTAATGAAGTTAAAAAAATTATCTAAAATTTAAAGCATAAAAAATAATATAATGTTAAAGAGTCATATAAAATTTCTAAAAATATAATTTTCTAAAATATTCAAGTATACATATTAAACATGTGAATAATTAAAAATTAAAACCAGTAATTTAAAAAATTACAACAAAGTTTAAAATATCAAGACCTTACCCCAAAAAAGACTTACAAAGCATATCTGAAAAGAAAATAATTAAGAAAATAAAATGCCCCTTTTCCCCATACGGAGATTGGAGGAGGGGATTGAATCAGAGCGATACGTAGATGCAGAAGTTCAAATAAGCAACCCTGAGAATTGGTTGGGACAAAGGATCCGATCCTTTCAGATCGATGAGTGAAGGAAGACACGAGAGTTCAACTGCTAGGTCGATGAAAAGGGAATATAACCAGTAATATATATATATATATATATATAATATATTATAATATAATTCTCTAAAGACAAAAATACTTTATCCTATGATTATTACATCTTTATTAAACAAAATTTCATCAGCAGGCAGAATAATTCTTAACATGTTTTTTTTTTTTTTTTTTTTTTTGCAGGAGTTTCAAATTTAATTTTCTGGGAAAGACTTACGTTCTAAGTGAGACATAACAGTATGCCCAATTTTTCCACCAGCTTCTTGGAATACTCTAAAAATTTCTTCCGGCGATTCCTTATCTCTGCCTGGATGTATTATGACAGGGCAACCAGTTTCCTCTTGCACAATAGCAGATGACACCAAGGATTTTCTTTCAAAATCTAAAATTAGAAAAAAAAGTTTTAAAAAGAAAATTGTGTGCTCGCATTATGTAATTGTATGGAAGCGACACACATTTATGCCTTGCAGAAGATTATGTTAAGGGACTATGTCCACATCTGCGGAGATAACCCTGAGAGAAAATTTTTGAAAAGGCGGGAAAAGGCTTTCATTGGCTCCTGGAGAATTTTTCAAGAGAATCTGGCTGAAACCATTGCGTAATACATGAAGAAACCTAAAATGATTTGACATAGCCAGCAAAAACGAGATAGAGATATATGCAGAAAATCATTATTGAGACTTTTATTCTACCTATTGAATGACAATATTTCGTTTTAAAAAGGTTGCTTAAAAAATGATTATTTAAAAGTTTGATAGTATATAGTGTAAAATTATTTTCAATTGAAATATATTTTCACATACTGCAGGAAATAGTATGCGGATGTAAATTTTACTTTTTGGTTCTAAGCACAGAAACTCGAAGTACAACAACCACAATTAGGCAGAGAAAATGAGGTCATGAGATCAAATGAATTTTAAAAGGTTTTTATATTTTATAGTATTTCTTTTTTAAATTTATTTATTATGGTTTTGAAATATTTAGATTCCTCCTTTAGAGCTGCTTATTAGGATATACAACGCAAAGGAATACTGATTTTGACCACTCACTTAATTAAATAAGCTATGTTTAACTTCATTGCAGAAAGGATTTATCTGAAATAAATAATTTTGATAAAACTATTCTCTGTCACTAACACGTAATAAAATCTTGAAAATTACAGAGGACACAATTGCTGTTAATTAGTAATATTTTTTTTATTTAATATTTCTCTTTACAATTAATCTGAAATTTACGAATAGCAATTAAAAAGCACCTTCCTTTATTCACGAATGTGAAAAAATTTATTATTCTATCAATGTTCTTTATATAATACTTTTTCTTCATCTTTTTACTATTATTAAGCGTAACACAGTGAATTTCTTAAGACATACTCTCAATTACCATCAAGGGGCCAAGAGCATCCAATCTCTCCAATCACTCCACATTTAATGCCCGTGTCATCAATACCATTTAGTATATCATCTCGAATTTTCGCTGCCATTTCTTCCACCTTCATACTAATCACTGATTGAGACTGAGCGAAAACGACGTAGAATCCTGAAATAATAAGTTGTCATTTATTACAGTGCTTTTATCAGAAAACAAATCTATAAACATTTTTATGAATATATCATTAATTTGTTATGACTACTAAATATAAGAATGGAACTGGATTAATATGAAAGTGCAAAGCAAAGTAGTAAAGTAGCAAAGAGCATGAAACTTTATACTACTTTAACAAGAAAACAAATCGTATAAACTTAGGTAGTATTTTCACTGTATACTGCTATTAATAATAATAGTGTGTGTATGTATAATGAGAATAATAAATAAAATAAAAATAAAGAAATAGTCTAAATGAATTAATCAAAAATAATAAAGAAAAAAATATTAAAAAAAATTATAAAATAATTAATAGTGTAAAAAACCATATTAACAAATTTTTTAAAGAATAAAATAAAAATTAATCAGAAAAAGAAAAAAAACTAATTTATTTTATCAGCCTAATTACATGTGCATGAATGAGAAGTAAAAAAAAAAAAATCACAAAACTTATAAAAATTTAAATATGATACGAATTTACCAATTTACTATGCCTACAAATTATGGCAAGAAAAGTAAAATAAAAACAATAAAAAGAAGTACAGACCAGAGATTGAAAAACAATGATAAATCGAACGAAAATTCGAAAAGAGAATGAAATATAACATTTTAAAACTTTGTATCTGGATTAAGATGTTTCTGTTGGGTTTACTGGTCAAACTTTCACCAGTCAGAAGAATGTTATATAAAATGGTATGGAATAAAAATTTCAAAACATCACAAAAATGAAAAAGAAGAAAATATTTAAGTAAATTACCGATGAAAACATAGAGACATATGCAAGGTATACCTCATAAACAAGAATAAAATAAATACACATTATTCACCAGGAGGTAAAAAAAAAGAAATTGATGAAAACTTACATGAAACGATAAAACAGATAATACAAGTCACTGAAGAAACCACCAAAATAATATAGGAAATTGAAAAGCAGAAGTGGATAACAGTGTCATCCATCAGAGAGAGAGAGAGAGAGAGAGAGAGAGAGAGAGAGAGCTTTAAAAAAATAAACTGAAATTTAAAAGCAAAAACTATTTACCCTATTTTATAATTATTATATTTTAAATTTCTATTCATAAAATTTAAAGGAAAGAAAGTTCGCTGATTACGTTTACTAACATTATCGAGGTTTTTGCAAATATTATGGATATTAATCCCGAGTCTAATGTTACATGAAATATAATTACGAATAATGTTTTGGAAAATACTAAGCTTAAGGAACTAGTCCATAATGTTACCATATGAATTTTAAAATTAAATTTATTTTTCTTTTGAAAATATCACTATAAATTTTATTATCTTCTGTTTTTTAAAAATTCCGATTCATTAATATTATCGTTAGTTTGCCATATTTTTCAATACCCTGGATAAAAATATTAAAAAAAGTTCAACATCTTTATTATTATTATTTTTAAAGAGTATAATATCGTAAAAGTGTTTAAACATTTTTTTTAAAAAAAAGTTGCACCTAGAAGGAATAGTTAGATTGAAATGTTATTTGAAAGTAAGTACTCACCAGAAATATAAGAAATGATTAAAAAATGAGCGTGAGTGTGACAAAATTTATTGGTCATAGAGAAAAATTAATACAACTCTCAATAGAATGTTGAGACACCATTATTTCTAATTATTTATTATGCTGCCACACGTCTGGGTATGGAGTACTAGACGATCTGAATTGTGCCTTGACTCTTCTCATCTCAAGTAAACTGAATTTTGGCATGTAGATCTTGCAAATTTTGTGGTAACGGTGGAGTTTCAACAGAACGGCCTATAATATCTTATAAGCTTTTCTATGGGGTACGGGTCTGGCTGTGTTGTTGGACACTGCACAGTGTCTATGGCAGCGAGGCAAGCTTTTGAGCTTTGTCTTGTTGAAATAGAGAACTGGGAGGGGCGTTCACAAAAGGAATAGACACTGGGATCAAAGGACCTCACTAACATATCTTTGGGTCGCCAAAGTGGCTCTATTGAAGACCAGTGGTGATCAGGTTTCGTACGAAATTGCATCCCATACAAATTCACACTGCTATCTGGATGCATGAGTGACAACAAATCGTTCATCGTGTCGCTGACTGCGTTTCTTCCTCCTACGCATGCGGTTATCATCCTCATGAAGGCGAAAGCGAGAGTCATCACAAAAGACGACCCGCTGTCATTCCACATAGCTCCATGCTACTCTTTCGTGGTACCATTGTAATATCTGTCGACTTTGTTGCGGTGTCAGGAGCAATCTCCGTAATCATCTCCATGCAAACAATCCAGGAGTATACAATCGTCTGCTATTGTTACTGGCACTTACAAGACGATGTAGAGAGGGCATCACTGTTCACATAACGTCCAAATTGTGACAGTTAATGTGCTTCCCGCTTGCCGGGCAATTCTTCGATCTTCCCTACTTGTAATCTATATAGCTCTCTTCCTGAGCTTGTTTGTCATGAGCGATAACCTCCTTGTACCCAATTCACCCTACAAATTGATTGGTTTTTATTAACGTTGTACTAGAAACAACACGAGGGCTATTGGCTACAGACCTCGTAATTTTGAGCCTCGGTCAAGTAACGAGAACGACACTTAAGTTGATATCTCCCTCTCAAAACTACCAAACCACGCCAACGAGAGGAATTTAAACCTCGACAGATTTAACGTGCATACTCCCGGCTACACGGCGGGTCTTATTATATGAAGAGTGAAATCCGACAGGTTGACCATCCGACGTGGTGCAGCTCTACAATTTGACTCTTCTCAAAAGACTCCAACTGCTCAAGTGGATGTCATTTTCGTCTGAAAGGCATTCTTAACTTTAAATCGATAAATTGAACCTAAACACACTGGTTAGAATCAAAATTACGCAATTCGAGGGAACCTCTTAAGGATACTTGGTGGCGCGGTTAGTTGCGTGCTGAATGAAATCATTGGCGCTGACGGGGCCGACACTTTAAACCTTTTCGTAACTAACAGAGGCCAAACAAGTTATTAATTTGCATTTACGACTTTGCTTCTTTCTGGATGCCACTTTTTTTTAAACGATTAATATACATTTTTATTATATATATATACGAGGTGTGGTTACTAAATAACAAGACCGAAGCTGCTACTGTAGAAGTATACATGCGCCTAACGCCAGCGACCGACAGCTGTTTAGCGTGAAGTCTTCTGTTTCAAATGCAATGACTCTTGTTTCTATAAAAATATCCTTATAGCCGTAGACTTCGCATTAGAGTCATTTTTGCTTCGCTGGTAAAATTATAAGGGAGCTACGAATTGTTGGGAAATTTCACATGAAAATTGCAAAAAACAAACAGCTACTGAAATTTCTAATTTATTGAAAGAAGTGCATGGCAATGGATGTTTATCGCGTGCCCATGCTTTTGAGTGGTTTAAGAGTTTTCAAGAGGGTCGAGGATGTGTTAAAGATGATTTACGCACACATCACCTTTTCACGTCGAAAATGGATGACAATATTGAATAAATCGGTAATCTGGTTCGTTCTGACCATCAGTTAAATATTCGTGAGATTTCTGAGGTTGTAGGAATTGACAAAGAATCCATATGGCAAATTTTTCCACAAATACAAAGTGGCGGGTCATTCGGCACATTGCCTGTCAAGAGATTTCTAGTCAAGTACAGCAGTCCAGTGTTAGACCATTCGCCTTATTTGCCGGATCTTCAGCCATGATACTTCTATTTGTTTCTAATGGTGAAATTTGCAATAAAAAGAGCAAGAATTGAGTCGTTGATGCTGCGAAAGAGAAAGCGGTACACGTCCTGAAAGAGCTGACAGAAAATTTCCAGCACTGTTTCGAACAATGGAAGACTCACATGAAGTATTGTAGGAATAGATAAGGGATGTATATTGAAGGTGATATTAAATATGTATGAAATCAAAATAAAATGTTTTACAGCGTCAACCTCATTGTTTAATAGCCCCACCTCGTATGCACCACACACACACACATATATATATATAATTTTTAGGATTTTGATAACCTTTACTAATTTCAACACTATTAATACGTTAAGTGATATGTAAAAGGGATGTAATCCCACGTTAAGTAACATATTTCAAATGATCGTAAATAACGAAAGTAAAATAGTACAACTGAATTTAATTACCTTTCAATGGAATGTAACATGTAATTTATAAACCAAAATTTTTTTTGATCGTATCAAAAAAAATTACAACAAAATATTGAATGTCGTTCAAATCTAAGATTTTTGCAATAGTTCCTAGAGAGTTGAGTACAAACAAACTATTCAGAAGGTCTCGAACAATATATTATCATTACGAAAAGTTTCTTAAGTCATTTGCTTCTTGGACATTATATCCATTAAAACTGTCCATATCATTGAGGATTAATGGCACCATCAGGATTAATGGCATCCATTGATGAAGACATACCAGTTTAACGACAACTTTCAAAATGGCTAGTAAAAGTGTATAAATCTAAAATAAAGACCATGTCTCTTATTAAAAAAGCAATTTTCAAAAAAAAAGTTTTGAATATTAACAAATTTTATTTTATGTATTTTAGTGCACTCATAAGGATTTATTCGTTTTTCTGATTTTCAATGCCCTAATTTGAATTATTGTTAGAAATCTAATTGTTCTTTCCGCGTAATCTTGCACAACCTTTATCCATAGAAACAAAATGCCTGCAATTTCTCCACATGTTTCATGGTCATATGTTTGAGACCTGTCAATCAATTGGGAAAGCTGTTTTTATTATGCCTAACACTATTATATCTAGTTTCAAAGTATGTGAATATAGCTAATTTTAGGTCTGATTTGATGCAATCATTTTAATGACATTTCACGTTTGATCCCCGAAAAAATATTCATGGATTAAAAAGCATACTAACTACATACAAAGCGTTGGATTCTATTCGGAAACAGCAAGTATTAACGTATACGTTCATAAATTTTCTTAACCCTTGAAATTAACTATATTATTTTATCCTATACATCAAGATAAAGTGATTATCAAAAATTACAAAGTAGATAAGTAATTTCTATTTCTCTAATTATTGAAGAAATGTTTCAGCATATTTGAACTAAATATTAAAAAAAAAAATTGAACTAATAGTAGAAGAGGCGCTTGAATGGTTTCTGTTTAAAAATAGAAAGGAAAAAAAATTAAAAATATTCTTATAATTCATAGAGATCATTTCCGATTTTATTGCACAAGTAAGATTATAAGATAGAATTTTTTTTTATGTAAAAACATCACGAAGGCATATAATTATGAATTAAATTATAGGTTATGATTAAAGTATGAGTATCTTAATTTTTTTAAAAAAAATTTCTAAAGGAAACTTAATATCATTTTTTTTGTTAATCTGTATATTTTTAATAGTGTACTTCTAAAAAACCCAATTTAACTTTTATTTTTGTACAAACGTTACACAGAATCGGAAACGAAGGAATTTCAAATTAAAGTGGAAAATTTAAGTGACCTGAAGTCTTGTATGAAAATAAATGGAAAGTCTGCGAAGTTCAGAAATTTTTTAAACGCTTATAAAGCAAAAGAAAAAAAAATATTTAGTAGTCTTAGACAAGAAAATTCTTTAAATTACTGATTAAACATAACGCTAAAAATAAATAAATATTTTCGGGGTTCAAAGGAAATAACAAATAAATAAATAAAAAAGAAGAAAATTTTTAAAACCAAAGAATTGGGAAAAAATAGTTAATTGATGAAAAATTATTTTTAAAAAATTCTGAATTCAAACACACAACGTGGCTGCAGATTGACTATGTGAATTTCATACGAGAAAATCAGTTAACAGATATGAAAGCTCTTGAACTAAAAGGTCTTGAAATCGAACGAAATATATTCTCAGTATTGCGTCAGTTCCAGCATATTAAGCAGACATTTATCTTGTAGCAGGTGCAAATACTTCCTCCTAACTCTATTGGGAAAAATAAAACTCGGAGAGAAAATTTCTGGCGCGTCTCGGTATTTTCCCCTATAATTTTTCTGCTATTTGTATTTTATAAAGATGTTTTTTGAGGAATAAAACAAATGGAGAAATACAACTCTACGAAATCACGTTGTGCGTCTATTTTTTCTTTAAGTTATGAAAATTATTCAGTTAGAATCATTTGTCAAAGTAGGCTTTATTGGTCTGTGACTCGTTGGTTGCAATTTGCATGAAAAAATTAAAATATAAGAATCCTCAAATATTTTATTATTGAGTTCCAAAATTAGTTTTTTTTATGGATTTATTTTTGATGGATCCTTGTAAATGTTATTTGATCTTTAAGCATTCAAAACATATTTTTTTAATATTATTTATAAAATTAAAATAAAACCTAACGCTTTTGTGTAAAATATTTTAGAAATAAAGCATTTAGCATTGCGTGTAGCATTTAAAATAATTCTGGTAATAAGAATTCAACAACAATATATCTAGTTATAAAAACTAAAATTGCGTGATTTAAATTCGTAGACTTCAATCGTGAGGAAGCCCTAACATATGTAAGGCTCAAATGTGATACGATTAATTAAAAAATGTAATTAAAATTGTATGGTTGTTATTATTTCTGCAGAGATTGCTAATCAATTTTTAGCAAATATAACAAATATTTTATTTATCTAATGAATGTCAAGAAAGAAGTTATTAGATCGTGAAATTGAACAATTAATATCCAACCTTGAAGCATGAAATTTCAGATGTCCACTCAATAGAGTAATTAGTTTGACTAGTCTAGCGAATCGAGGGAAACTGAAAGGAATTATGGTTGATTATAAGTATGTTAGATAATGCATTGTAAGTTATAGTGAATTTTAGTAATAAAATTTGCAGTCGCTTAAAGTGAAATAAAAAGAGCTTTATTGATTCCAAAATGAGAAACAATAAGTTGATGAAAAGTTTTAAATTATATGAATTATAGCTGATAAAAGTTTATAAAATGCAATTCTAACCTGTATCAGTGAAAAAAAATTATATGTAAACTGGAAAATTTTTCAAAGAAAATATTTGAAATTGACAAAAGGTTACAAAGAATTATTAATATGAATACTGAGAAATCAGTAAAAAAATTTAGGGACTTCAACAGAGATACATTACTTTAATGCCTTTTAGAACCCATAAGCAGATACATAAATGAATTAAAATTGTGTATTTACCCGTCCCAGTTACAACATTGACTCCAGTTTCTTTCGACAGTGTAGTTAGAAACTGCACTTGGTCTTTAGCTCGCAAACCAATCGATCCATTATCCACTATTGTACCACCACCGACTTGTTTGAAGAAATGCATTTCTTCTTTAACAGCTTTACGAACACCTTCATCGGTATAGATATTGTTGTCATCAAAGCAGTAGCTGCAGAAAAATTCTTTGTCAAAATTATCATCATATTTAGAATAATAAAAATCAAAGATCACAAAGAGTTCTTAATTCTGAGATTCTAGTACATGCAATATGAGTAACAAAATAACGTTAAACGCCTTATACCTCTGATGGCAAATTTAATAAACAATAATATTTATATTTCTTCAAATTTCATGTAAATTGCAAACTGTAACGATAGTAAAATAGTGTGATCTGAATGCTAATTAAAAGAAAATTAGAAAAAAAGCAATTGAAAGTAAAAATTAAATATTTAGCATAATCAAATAAAGTGTTTGACATTTTATCTTAAGTCGGTATTTTTCTTCTAGCAAAAATTACAATGCAACACCAAGAAGGAGTGGCCAAACAATTATGCAAATTTCAGGGAAGACTCAAGTCACCAAGTTATGCTAATGATGTGAAATGCGCAGCTCTCCAGCGCACGTTGAAGAAGATATAAGGGAAAGAACACACAGAATGTTCAATTTTCGTGTCATTATTTCTTCTAGGGAAATCATCGTAAGAAATTTTTTCTTGTCTCAGAGGATGCGTGTAATAGCAAAGAATGCCAGGCCGTCGTCAACGGAGGCAGTTCAAGCAGACATACAATTTTACGAGGAACATGGTAATCGGACTGAGAAGGTCAGGCTGGTCCATTCGGCAAATCTCAGTTGAAACACGCCTGGACGCATCCACAGTGCACCAGATATAGCGAAGATGGTTGGATCTAGGAAATGGGGCAAGTTTTAGAGGTGCCGGTGCTGCCAGAGTGACGTCAGCACGCGTGGATCGACGTACCCGTCAAGCGGTAGAGGACCCGGAAGTCACTTTTACCTCCATCCTGTAGCATGTTCAAGACACACTGGATGTTCCCATATTGATTAGAACAATTTCTCATCGATTGGTTGCCAGTGGCCAGCACTCATGGCCTCCGTTAAGACTGCTATAGACCCCACAGCATAGAAGCCAACGTCTGCACTCGTGGCAGACTCGAACGATGTGGCGGACGGAATATCACAGGGTTGTGTTCTCAGATGAGTAGTGCTTGTGTTTCATCGCCCCGTACGAGTGTAGCGTCGACGGGGAGACTGGTCCAATCCGGCTGCAATAGGGGAACGCCCATCGTACGACAACGTGGCAACATGGTTAAGGGCGCAATTGCAGATGATTCCAGGTTACCTCTGGTTCGTATTCAGGGCACCATGACGGCCCAACAATGCGTGGATGATGCACTGTCGCCGGTGATCACTCTCCTACCTTCAAGATGTGCCCAGTGCTCTTCATCACCAGGATAACACCCGACTGCACAACCAATGTACTCTGCAAGGTGCACAGACGCTTTATTGGCCACCATTCTCTCCTGATCTCTCAACAATTGAACATATTTCGGATGTGATTGGATTCCATTTGCAGACCTTGCCACTGCTATGTTCAGAAGAACTGTGACAAAAATGATTAACAGGGAATGGAGAGCCATTCCTTAAGATACCATCCGTGTTCTCATTGACTCTGTACCTAGACGTGTTGCTTCGTGTATCGCCGTCCACGATGGTCTTACAACTTACTGAGCAGAAGATATAATGCATATAATTTCGAAATAAAGATCACTTATTGTTCATTGCTCTCTCTCTCTCTCTGTTTGCCGAATGTCATCATCTGGCGCCACTTCTTGGTGTTGCATTTTCACTGTCTCGCGTAGTGTGTACATATACATACATATATACATACGTACATATATACAGACACACGCGCACGCACACACACACACACACACACACATATATATATATATATATATATATATATATATATATTTATCTTATGCATGAATTTTTAGTAATAAAATGTATGAAAAGTAACTCACAACTGTGAAAGCGATATCACAACTGTGGTTAGGGTAGTTGAGTTACTTTGAATTCTTTACATAGTAAATATTTTACCTTACATTTCTCGTGAATATATTTAGTAAATAAAACATATTTTATTTCTAAATCCTCCATAAATTCATTGCTGCGTCTTTCTTTTTTCTTTAATTTTATATTTTATTTTTTAATGTGCCAAAAAATAATATTTTCAAAGGTTATTTTACACAGATTGCTATATAAGAAACCTCTTTGTTCTCACCATTTGAAAATTTATTTAAATAAATACTATCACGTGTATATTTGTGTTATTTTTCTTACCTAAACTTGAAATGGAACTCATTGAACCTAAATTTTTTTAGATTTTTATATAACTTTTTATTCCTGAAAAAGAAATGTGAAATCTTCCTGAGTTGTTTCTGTTAATTGTTCCTTTTCAACAAACTAGCCCTTTTTATAATACTTTGTAAAATGTGTGTGTGTGAAGATGATTTATTTTATTTTATTTTATTTTCTAATTTTTTCAAAAGTGATGGCAATTAATAAGAGATACATTTTTCAAAATCTTGCTAAAAAATGTGGTTGATAAAATCTTCAATTATCTGCACTTTTTATTATAATGCGGCTCTCCAATTTTATTTTTTTTCAAGTCCACTTTTTTAGATTTCTTTCAAATCGAATTTTTCCTAAAAATCTTATGAATATTGAAAACCAAGAAAAATCCTTTTACGATGTTCAGAAAATTCCATCATATGTTGAACAAATACAAAATTCTTATAATTGTTTTTCTGGTTAATGGGGAGTACTATATGGTATAAAATTAAAAAGAAATGATCTCATACATTGTTTTTATGATCGAAAAATTCATTATTAATTATTTTAAACATTTCTGAAATTCATTGTTATTAAACTAAATCTTTATTTGACTTCATTTTTATGATACGCAAAAAATCGGTGTTCTTAAAGCAAAATATATCTCTATTTCAGCAGTCAATATATTATTTTTCTCGCTGAAGATAGCAAAACCCCTTTACTGGTGTAAACGTCACGCCTTTGCGAAATTTAGCAGAAAAGCGGAAACAACTTTCGATATCTCCTTTCCCTTTGTTTTTCTTCGAAAAAATACGCGTAGCTGATGAACCAGAAGGAAACTGAAAGGTATGCCAAAAAATAAAAAGAGTACCACATTAATCTTTCTCACACATGCGGAAATTAAATTTAACTTCACCAGACTTGTTTAGAAGCCATTTCTGAGAGAAGCTCAATATCATTAGCTGTCGCGATAACTAGAACACAGTCACGTGTTCGGATTCAAAATTTCAATTCTTATTATTTGTATCGATACTCCAAATGTTTGTAACATGGCAACTCGAGTTGGAGCTACACGTACAAAAAGTAGGTAAAAGGGTCACGAAATATAAAATAGTTTATTATATTTCCTCTCTCCCTCACTCTGATCAATATAGTCCTATAATTTATACGCATTACGAAATAAAATTCCAGTTTGATTTTCGTGTCATATGACTCAAGAAAGATTTCACAAGCTGGAGTGTTAAGAATTTAACAGTTATTCGATTATTATAGAATAAGAATAAAATTATTATGGAAGTGTCTTTGAAGAAGTTTAACAAAACTCCATTCCTTTTTATTCTACAGTGATACCAAAAACTTTACGACTTTCCTTTGGTAAAAACCGTAGAGTAAAGTAAAGTCTGAGTATTAAATATATGAAGACTAAGGATTGTACCTCAAAATCCCAGCCGTGCGGGCCTTTCGAAAATAACCTCCTTCTTTGCACCTTAACATTAATTCGAATTTTCCATCAAACCCTTATAAAACACTCTTTCTTTTTTCGAAAAGAAAAAAAGAAACATCCATTAAAATTATAAGCTTATGGTATAATGGTACACATACCTGTTTATCGTATTGCTTCCTTGAACAATTAAAAAAAGTTCAATAAATATACATTTTTTTAGATTAATTTGAAGTTAATTTTTTCTCTGTTAAAAGGGGACTTAGTACCTTTCAAAATCTAAAGTGGAACAATTTAGCACACTTTTTTTGAATCATCATAAATCAACAATTGTGGCTCATTTTAATATGAAACTTTGACAGTTTGTGTAATAAAGTGTATAGTTTAAAATACTGGATCAAGTTTTGCTATTAAATTAATATATTTTCTTAAACAACACGAAATACGAGTACATAACATTTAAAAGATGTACAGTACAGCCATATTTCTTATACCAAATCAAAGCTAAATACTGACCTTATTCTGTAAACCTCAAATTTTAAATTTATCTCTCATTTAAAAAATTGAAATGTTAAAAATTTATAAAATTTGGAATTAGGAACTTTTTTTCATGTATCATGCTATAAAATAAAATTTAATCATTCCATTAACAAAAAAGAGATTCACAGAATAGAGATTTACAAGTGTAACATTCATGTAAAATTTTCAAACTCTACATGCAAAACATTTTTTTTTTAATCCTGTGGGAAAGTGAGAAAATAAGAAACTGAGAAAAAGAGGTTTGTTTACATTGCATTACAAAGAACAAGTCCCTTTGGACTTTTACATTTTTTGTTGCATAGGACATAATAATTGTCGGATTTTTACGTGGTTTGCTTTAAAATGCTCCGCACTATTTTTTAAAAATGAATTTGAAAAATCGAATTTTTGAAGGTGCAAAGATACTAAGTATAATATAAGATAAAAATATTTGGAAAGGAAACAACGTTTATTGAATGCTTCTAAAGTCTCATGATTTAGTATAATAAAACTTGTATATAACTTGTAACGAACTTAAATTAAGGTTGGAGCGTTTTCTACATGATAAGTATATAATCCCTATTTCGACCCAGTTTTTCTTTCTGAAAAGACGTTCGGCGGAGTAGAATCAATATTTCCAGGAATGAACACAAATTCTCCATTAAATAAATGACATTTAAACAAAAATGAAATTTTTGTTATACATAAAATGAGTGAATAAGAAAATTGAAAAACGAATATTTACATAAATTTATCGTACAAAAGAGATTTAATTGCGAAAGGTGTGTACTTTTTGGAATTATCAATGCATAAATATGAAACTATTTGACATTTAGAACATTGATTTTTTGTTCAAAGTCTATTTACAGTTTTATACTGGAATGTTAAATGAACATTATGTTTATAAAGATTTTTCCAGTAAAATAAAATTTCAGAGAACATTCCTCTAGTTTCTTCAAATAATTTTAGTCACCCTTTATTAAATAAGATTCCTCACAAAAATATTATTTTCAAAAATTAAAGGAACGTTTCAATTTATGTGATTTAGTAATTATATACATTTTGATGATTATGTCACTATACAAATTATATATTATGTATACACACAAGCGCACACACAAGCTCGCACACGCACACACACACATATATATGTAGGATATTAAAATATGATTTAATTAATTTTTTTAAATCTGTACCTAAAACTGTAATACAAAAAAAATTTTGCTTTAAGATTTTGTAATTAGGGTATCTTTTTCTTCTTTTCTTGTTTCTTTTGCGTAATCTATTATAATTTACATTTTGCATTGATCAAAGTTTTGCTCAACAAAATACACTGTAGAAGGTTGCACGCCATAGAACATGTTTAACCCCACAATATAGTCCCCAGACGGAATGTGACTGTTTTGTTGAGTATTCGATTTTTATTAAATTTTTTTTCAGTTATTTACTCCTTTTTCTACAAACGTTTTTTTTTTCTTCTTTTGCTTAGATTTTTGTATTTTATTTGTTCTCTTAATTATTATGTTTTTTTTTAATAATTTCAGTATTTTAATGGTTTAATCCCATATATATATATATATATATATATATATATATATATATATATATATATCTCTGCATATATATATATATATATATATATATAATATATATATATATACCATCACTGCAGTAACAAATGTAAGAAAATGTTTATGTTGTTGCTCTATTTGTGTATATCCCGCCTTTATAGCATAGAATTAAGCATTCTTGTCAGGTTTGAAGAATGTAAACAAATCTTTGAATCTATTAACCTTGGAGATGATTTTTTTTTATCACATATGGAATTTAAGAGAATACCTCTTTTTTTTTTTTATAAAATACAAGGTTATATGATAATTTATTCAACTTCTTTGTTTTGATATAAGTGTATAAGTGAATCATTCACCAAAGCTAGCAGTTTAAAGTAAGAAATTTAAAGTATTTTTCTAAACTAAATACTTCTGAAAAGGAAACCTCGTCATTTTAAAAATATTTACACATGGAAAAATAATGTACTTTAAAAATAATATATTCTAAATATACTTTAAAATTCTTACAACAAAAATGTTATGACTTAGAAAAAGGATATAATTTTAAGATAAACTATAGAATGAAACCTCTTTTAAGTAGAAAAGTTAAAAACACTTATCTGAATTTTGTGATAAGTCCATTATATCATACAATTTTTTAAAGAAAAAATAAAATTTCACTGTGATCAGAAATATGTTTTACTATCATATAGGAATATTAAATTCTATAAATATTTATAGTTTGAACTTTAAATTTCAAAAACATTTCATTTATTCTTATAATTTATGTTAAGAGGTTTATGTCTTGTTTTGAAAAAAAAAAAAAAAAAAAAAAAAAAGATAATTAAAAAAATTTTTTAATTGAATTGAAAGAGTAAAATAAAAATAGCTGTAGAAAGCTTATCACATAATTTTTTTTTGTTTTATTCATTCGTTTCTCATTTAAAAAGATGGTTAAGTTTCTCAATTTTAATTTCAAACACCTGATAGTTATTTTCTTGCAGATATTTTATATATGAGATCAGATCAGCTTCTGTTAAAGCTATGTCATGTACTGTTTATTATACGAAAAATCTTTAGAAGTAGGATGTGAAAACTTTCTATTGCTACTAAATCTATCCTTCATAGAAGCTTTCCATTAATAAAAAACTGATATTCACATTATTTAAGTTTAACAAACATGTGTTAAAAATCCTGCTTGTACTTTGTTTTAATAGCTTTTATATTACTATATTTTGACGCTACAATATATCTTAGAGTTCGAATGTAGAAGACATGCACAAACAATAATTTGCCATATGTGACGTTAAAAAGGACAATTCATTCGTCAGTTTTTAGTAATTTTAACCCTTATATATGGTTTATAGTGCTGATGCAACAAGATCTTGTAAAATAGCTTGCAATTTTAGCGTGTCTTAATCCTTCAGGATCTTTCTTAACACATTCATATTGAAACGAAAATTTCTGGGTTTGTGGGAGTGGAAATAAGTTCAACACGGAGGATAACGACAAATAATGATTTGCTCACAAATATTCAGGATGATATACAGGTAGAAAAGATTGGACAATAACAGCACAAGCAGAAAAGACAGGACTTATACAGATTAGTGACACAGATACAGGAACAAAACAGCACTTTTAAGGACAGCCACTGTTTTATCAGCAACGATCAGCTCACCAGCTTGTTAGTTCTCTCTACGGACATCTCTGCAGTGATACTCTGCACTTTCAGGACAGGCTCCTACAATATCCGATAGATACACTCTGCTTCTCCACAAATTCACTCGGAACGCTCCCCTTCTAAATGCCGACAGATTCCAGTCAATTTCCCGATCAATCTTCTCAACACAGACTCCGAAGACAAACTCGCTCCCCCATCTCAGACATCCCACATATTTATACCTCTTGCGCCCAGGTATTATGTAACAAGGAAAAATTTAGGAAAAGTCTGTAACTTTCTTCCCTATGAATATACCGACTACCTTCCAGCCCCTTCGGAAAATTTCCATTTGACGCCAAAGTAGCAAAATTTCTCTCCAAGTCTCCAAATCCGTCGCCAAGGTTAAGGGATCATTGCTTAAACTTCCGTTGGCTGACTTATGACATCTCTGTAAATGTTTCTTTTCCTTCATAAGAAAACCATTGCAGGGAAGCGTCATCTCATATTCATAACAATATGCATTGATAGTTTGTTCAAATTAGTGGCTGCGGTAACCTAGTGGTCATGGTCGCGGACTCGCGACTGGAAACATTCATCGAGCCATGGGTTCGAGCCTTGATGCCTTTAAAGACACGTCGTGTAGCCGGGGCTGATGCATATTAAACCTGGTTGAGGTCCCAAGTACTCCCATTGGAGTGATATGGAAGTTTGGCGAAGGAGGTGCAAGCTCAGGTGTCGTCCCCGTCACTTGAGCTAGGATCAAAATTGCGAGGTTCATCGCCAATAGTCCTAGTTTTGCTTCTTAGTGCAGCGTTAATAAAACAAACACAATCGTTTAAATTAACGTTCAAGATGGATCGATGACTGGAATTTATGATACTGAATCCTGATGATATCTATTGCGCCAAGCTCAAGATGAAGATTTATCAATTTAATGATTAAAACAATTTTAAAATTCAAGTTCAGGGCCGAGGATAAAATGTAGTTTAATAGAATAATATGTATGTAATAAAACCCATGTCATTTAAACAGTGAAAGATTTTTAGTTGAGGATATTTCCCATCCAAGTCAATTAAAAATAATGTATGAGATTTAAAATGTTTAAAACAAATAGAGTTAAAAGTAGAGAATTCATTTAAAATGTGTCTCACAGAAGACAAATACAATTGTAATACATTGAGGGATCCTCCCTCACATTCACGCTGGTAGTATACCAGAGCTGTTGGCTTTTGATTTCATAATTTCAAAAATTACTAAGTGCAAGGACAACAATTTATATATAACTGTCACTTTCCTTCTCCAAACTTTTACGCCACACAACAGGACTCGGAGGTCTTTAGAATCCGTTCATATAAAAGAGCGATAACATCCAAGTCAATGGTCCTCAAGAAACTTGTTCTTCGCTGTCCCGTATTATTCAGAGACACCTTCCCCTCTCTATGTGTATAACCTTCTATAATACGAGTGTTACTGAAGGCATTACACTGCCGGAGAAGCCCGAATATAGTATTACCGACATTTCATTCCTTCTCGGCAGTCCGCTTTCTTACTAGAAACTAGCAAATGGGCGCCATTCCTTCACAAGTTGCCGGATATCCCTGTCGACGAACAGGGCAAGTGACACACTTCTATGTCTTCCGACCACACAGTTCCAAAGACCTATTAACCGATGAGCAAAATGAGGAGCATCAGATAGCGCTCACCACTGCGAGAAGGCAGCGGTGAGAGCTTAGGAAGAAAGAATGGATCGAATCCCAATAAGATCAAAAAATTAGATCGAACTCCAGCAGAACTTTTAGAGTGAAGGAGAAAAACTCCCAAGAACGAGTTCTTTCTCAAAGAGTAAACGATATGGCAAAGCAGATCTTGGAAATAGAAAACCTGTTTTGGTAGGTCTTCTAGTAGATCTGTCTACCAAAGCAGGTTGAGAAACGGTAAAGATTAGGGTGAACGATTATGAACTGGAATTGGTCACTCCAACCGGCAGGTCTTCTGTTCTTTGACCCGTTTCGTACTCGATTTCCAAACATAAGTGAAATCAAAAACTGTGGGAATTGTCTTACATTTATTGTATTTTTTTCCCCATCTAATTTATTTATTTTTACATTTATGAACCGATTTTAAAATTCCGTAATACATAAAAAATTTGCTTATGCGTTTATACTCTCCCAGAGATGATTTTGATTTATAACATGTATTTTAGGACTTTAGCCCAGTACATAACATGTTTTAGGTAAGCCCACTGATAGATATCGCAAGGGTTCAGGTCAGGTGATCGTGGCGGCCAAGCTATTGAGACATGAGAATCGATAATTCCGTCATCTTTCCCTTAACGAATTCCCATTAATCTTTCTCTCAACAAATTCTCATCGCTTCACGTATACTCAGATGAAATATGAAGTTATTCTGACCAGTGGTACTTCTTTTTACAGCTTTTTGAAAGTGCAACTTTATTTATAATCACCCTGTATATATATTGATAAATTTGATCAAATATAAGGGTGATTTACAAATAATTATTTTTCTCAAAATTTTCTCTTTATTTTGATTCTTGTTATTGTGTATTAGGAAAGAAAATGTGAGTAAAATATAAATTTAATTGCTTAATTTCATGTTTACCTTTATTAATTTGTTTCTTTTACTGAAAACATGGAAAATATAATTAAACAAGTTTATGTACTTAGTATTTAACTTTTGTAAATGCTCTGCAAATTAAAATAAAACATATTTATATATCATTTTGTGTGTTTTAGCAAAAGTATAATATTTTAAGCATTACATATCAAAACATTAAAAACAAATTTTTTTTAATTAATTTTTTTTATAAAAATATTAAATGCTTTTGTCTAAATTCACAATGTCCTATTTGATATAGAATGATTTCAAATTCTTTTTAACAGCTCTTACTTCAATTTATTTATTTATTTTCCAATATGTAAATACTTAAAGGTACTCGTACTGAGAAATTACCAAAGATATTTTATTATATGTTAATGTTTAGAATATCTTCTTAAATTAATATCTTTGAGAAATCTAAAGAAGTTTTGTTCGAGAAATCTAAAGAACAAGGGGATCAAAGAACTAGTTAAAGAACCGTTCTTTAAAAATAAACGAGAATAGGTGAGAACAAATTCTTCCAAAATAACAGAAAATTCCATTCCTAATCGTGACCATTATTATTATTATACCCAGAAGACTTTTACTCGCCATCTATAGGGCTTGGTGGTTTCCATCTGGTCTTCGGAAAAGATTTGTAAGTGGAAGATTCCTTTAAATTAATTGGATGAAACCTTTATAGATTCGACCAGTTATGAAAACAGGATCCCAGCAGATATTCTCTGTACAATTTGGATCGATACTGTGAATTGCTGTGCATAGAATAAAGCTCATGATCATAACATCCCGACTACCACAGCCACTTCAAATATACCGATGAGTCACTCACAGGTTAATTAAAACAATACTTACGGATATTGCCTCAGCCATCCTAAATTTCCAACAGTGAAAGGACTATCTTTAAGAGGAGGTATGTTTTTTGGTAGCGGATGCCGAAACACTTCCAGGGGTAATTCGTGTAGTAAATGCTCATGGGTAAGGGTCACTCCAAGTGTGTTTGGCTCCACAGGTCCCAAAACTGAAAATAAATAATTTGGTTGTGTATAGACAATATATATTAAATTTATTTTTGACCATAAATATTGTTCTTTTAAAATTAGTTTTAGGAAATGTATAGCATTTATTTTTTACTTGTTTTTTTTAAAAACGAATTTAATCGAGTGCTTATGATATGAAGAAATGTTAATATTTGAAACATTTAACTGAATATATTTACATTTGGAAGTGCTGGTAATAATCGTAAAAAATATATTTTACTATTTATTTTATTTATATTCTATAACAGCAACTATAAGTTTATCTTAGGAAAAATTACAATAATGCTCTTTTACAATTTTTCGAATAGGCTAATTAATTGCAATTACTAGTATATTTTGAGTTTTATTACACTATATAGTGTTCCGAGTGCTTGTTATAATAATTCCCTAAGCTAATTCAAGGTTGATTACAAAAATTACATATATTAAAATGAAAGAATGTTTCGTGGGTTGATAATTATTATTTCTATTTAGGCAAGTTCTTATTTTAAGTCATTTGGTAAAATTATACTGCCTAAATGATACGGAATTTTTTTTATCATTTATATTAAAACAAAACAAAAAAAATTATTGTATGCAATTCTTTCGATATGCTACTATTGTTAGATGTTCTTAAAAATTCATTCCGGATAAATATTATCTCTAAATATGTTATTAATTGAATTTTTGAATAACTAAGAAATAAATTTTGGAAGTAAATGCTATGAAATCAGTACCCTGAGATTCAAGTTGAATCTTTGTATTGAAATCATAACCATAAAAAATGTACCCATTTGATTTATTTTGAAATGAAGATAATTCTAAAAATCCTTTTTTCCCGAGTGAAAATGCAAAATTTTCGTTTTTGACTTTCACTCATTTAGTGCTGTTTCAAACTAACACAAGCGGTTGAATGATCAAGTAACCCAAACCCTCAAATGTAGTTCTCGATTACAATTTGTGAAGTGTGAAAGTAAAAATTAACGAGAACACACCCGGAAAGTTACAAATCAGCCATTATCTAGGTCAAGGATGTCTTAAAAAGTGAAATAAATCTACAGGTCATGAAGTCCTCCTGTTGCAAGGATTCAGTGACATGATTTTTTTTTAAATAAGTGAATGTTGCTAAACAAATTTTGAAGTCGTTGTACTTTGAAAAGAATTTTGAAGTTTAATGTAGAGACCGATTTTACAAAGTTTTAAATTTTTTTCATAAGCAATAAGGAAAAAAGAATAGAAATAGAAAGAAAAATATGTGTGTGTGCGTGAAAAGATAAACCGAGGCTGGTAATAAAAACAGTCATCCAAAAACATTTCAAATAATCATCTGAAATTCAAATTTCGAAAATAAAAATAATTATTTGTGTTTATAATATTAAGATATTAAAAAAAATTATAAAAAGGATTATTTTTAATTGACTATAATTTATTAAAAAAAAATGCATGCAATACATCAAAACACATCTCTGTCGGAGAGAAATATTCTAATATTTTTTATTCCAGAAGCTACTCGAGAAAAAATGCAATGTTTTTCATTCACATTTTCGGGGATTTACTCTTTAAAGAAGATACCCTAATTAATTATACAGAAAACAACTTTATATAAGCCACAATTACAGGAAAATATCTTTAGTTTATTTAATTTCTAAAAGTTTAAGGAATAAAAGTTTAATTTATCCACACAAGTAACGTATACGAATATTTCATTCCTCAAGCACCAAGGAAGAAAATCCTATGAATTTTAAAACAAATTAATACGAAAATAAAAATAAAACTTAGTCTCATGTTTGAGTAATTTTTATAATGCTAAAATAAGAAACAGCAAGTTGAACTAAAATGTATTTATATAACTCGATTACAGTATTCGAAAAAACACATCTTATGCGTTCAGAACAAATTTTTTTTGAAAAAATAATTCAGGGCGCTTTTATTCAATTTAGTTCAGCATTTTTTAAACTAATTAAAATACAGAGGTGACAAATTGTTCGAAATGAGAAGCAAAATTTCAAGTACTTGTTCAATATATAACCTCCGGGTAGATCGAGTTGAAGAAAGTGAAGTCAGAATTGAGAGAAAACAAATGATAGGGAAAGATTGACAGGGAAGTTTCAGCTTTTCTCTAGTCAAGGACATTTTCTCAAGGTCACCCTAGTGGAAAGGGTCTTGTTATTTAAATCAGACCAGATTACAAATGACAATCCTCTTTGCGGAAAATCTAAATGTCAAGTGAAATAAATAACTGTATAAAACACATAGAAATCTCGAAACGCAGCTGCAATAAATGTCTTTTTATGCAACTGAACATCTACGATAAAAATAAGATAAGTATTAATATTTTTTTGTTTTAGATTCACTACTTATATAGATGTAAGCTTAATACTTTCAAAAGGGGATAATGAAAAAAAAAAAAACATTTATTGCAGCCATCAAAAACTATACTAATTGTATGAAATCGTTTAAAAGTTTCCGAAAATAGTAATTTTTTAAATTTTAATTTTACAAAAAAAGGAGAGAAAAAAGCTAATCATAATTTTAAAGATAGTTATAAGATTGCTGCTTCATAAGTAAAACAAGCAAAAAAATTTGTTTCTTGTAAAAAAAGTTTTTTAAATAAATATATATAGTAACCTCATATATATCTCTCTTTATTTATATTTATATATATATATATATATATATATATAAACTGCTGTTTGTAGAAAATGCAACACCATGAAGGAATCATCAGAATCAAATGAAATTCGCAGCAAATGTCAATTATAGGATATTATGCAAATTAATAAAGTTTCAGAGCCATCGCGCGTGCGCGGCGCGCGCAGCGCCCTCTGAATTGATGCTGAAAGCGTATAAATAAAGTGCTGTAGCGGGACGTTGAAAAAAGTCTATGATTATTTGTTAGTGGCAAACGTTTAGTGAGACCTGAGTATGCCTCCACGACGGAAGAATAAGAAATTCAAGCAACTTACGGAGTTTGAACGAGGGAGGATAATCGGCCTTCGAGAAGGAGGATTTTCCTATCGCGCAATAGCAGCTCGTATGCAGCGGAACAGTTCCACAGTGATGCGAGTTTGGAAGCAGTGGACCGATGAGCACCGAACAACTCGAAAAACAGGCACTGGACGACAGAAGGTGACGTCAGAGCGCGATGATCGACACCTGCTCCGCATGGCGGTGAATGATAGCACAGCTTCCTCCAGGCAGCTGGCAGCACGTTGGTCTACTGCTACAGGTGTACAATTGTCGGCTTCGTCAATTCGTCGTCGTCTGCTGCGCCGTGGATTGCGTGCAAGGGTGCCTTTATACAGGATTCCCCTCACGGCGAATCATCGACGGCTGCGTCGGCAGTGGGCTCTTGAGCACAGAGACAGGCGAGCTGATTGGCACCAAGTTGTCTTTTCAGATGAATCACGCTTCAATTTGTGGACCCATGATGGCCGTGTTCGTGTTAGACGTTATGCCGGTCAACGCTGCCTTCCTGAGTGTATTATTGAACGACATAGTGGTCGAACACCCGGAGTTATGGTCTGGGGTGCGATTTCGTATCATGGACGATCCAATTTGATACGAATTGAGGGTAATCTCAATAGCAACAGGTACGTCCGTGAAGTGCTACAGCCCGAAGTCGTTCCTTTCCTTCAAGGCATCCCTGGAGCTATCTTTCAGCAGGATAATGCACGCCCACATGTTGCGCGGACTGTTCGAGACTTCTGTTCAGCACAACGCATGCAACTTCTTCCTTGGCCTGCTTATTCACCGGATATGTCGCCTATTGAGCACGTGTGGGATATGGTTGGTCGGCGTCTCGCTCGTGATCCGCGTCCTGCAGTTTCCAAAGACGAACTTTGGTTGCGCATACAAGCGATATGGAATTCTCTTCCTCAAGCAGATATTCAACATCTGTTTGACTCCATGCCACGTCGTATAGCAGCACTTATTGCAGCGCATGGTGGCTGCACCAAATACTGATTTCGGACGCTTAATTTGTTTCTTTTGTTTTGAAAATTTCATCATTTATTTGTATCAGTACAAGTCGTTTCTGCATTAAATTTCATTTGATTCTGATGATTCTTTCATGGTGTTGCATTTTCTACAAACAGCAGTATATATATATATATATATATATATATATATATATATATATATATATGCACGCAAACACATTGAGTGTGTAAGAGAGATACGTATTAATGAACACACGATTAAGTTATTGCAAAGACAGTCGTCTATATAATAGTGTATTGTAAATAAATTGTACTTAATCACATTTTTATATCGAAAAGTTTCCCTCTTTTCGTAATTTGAAACAATGTTTTTTATTATTGACTATTATGCTGAAACAATTCTAGCCATGACATGGGATATGAGGAGGGATTATATTTCAGGTTCATATATATATATATATATATATATACCAATTTGGGAAAACGCATTAACTGTTGTAACACATCATTACATTAAAGCATTTTGTTTTACATGACCAAAATATATTATTTTCAAGACAATAATCTGGAGATATTAATGAAATGCAGATAGTTACATTTACATTTCATTAGTATCAATATTATAAGTATTAGCAATATTAAAATATCGTGAACTACTTTCCTTACAAGGGACATTAATCAATGGCAGACCTAAAGCTAAGAAGTCCTGAGGGTTCCCTTTATTGGAATGTTCACAGTAGAAAATGTTGACACACATATATAATTAACATTTAATTAATATTAAAAAATTAAAATGATTTGGAAAACAAAAATTCTTAAGACTAAAGAAAAAAAACCTTACATCTTTTTTTAAAAAAAAGCTTGTTAAGCTGCCCTTTTTGATGTTTTAAAATTTTTTAATTTTTCTGTCATTAAAAACACTAAAAATGTTTTTTGCAAATATTAAACTTCGAAATTTCTTTAAAGTTTCATCAAAATTAATATTACAAAGATTGTTAAGGCATTAATACGTGCCTCATTGTTGATGGAAGAAAGCTTTTAATTCAATTCAACTTTGAAAAGCTTCTCTCGCACAAACCAATTGAAATACACACTGTCAAAAAAAAAAGTCTTTAATGCCAAATATAAGTTAGGTATAGATACTGAGAAAGCCATTTCCACAAAATACTTTTAAAATGTTTAATACAGACCACATTTTAATTTCGTTCTTTTCAACGTTTGCTGTTTGAAGATAAACGTCTTAACGATTTAATTTCTGGTAAGATTTCAATTTCTTCTATCTCATCGAAAGCTTTCATGACGCTTGATATCAGCATTGGTGGATTTTCAATTTCCTTTTCAATAAAATGAGATGACTGAATGGCTGCAAATTTTTACATACTATATGATCCAATTTTGTCCTAGTTGAAAGTTGATAAAAAAGTATCGATAGATTAAAACATTCATCTTTTTAATTCTTATTTCAATGTCAAGGTTTCATTCCATGCCTCTTCTCCTGGAATCATATTCTGAAACTTTTTCCACCCTAATTTATAAGTGATTTTGCCCATTTCTTCTCAAGCTGTTGGGAAAAGTATTAACGTATTTTCAACCAGTTAAGAACTTAAAATTCTTTGGAAGCCCTCTGTGATCAGAGTCTGTCTTCCCTCGGTCTGCAACTGCGTATAATGCCTAGGAAGTCTCGACATACTAACGTGGTGGTTAAGTTTTTGGTGTGGTAGCAGCATTGAATATTTTTAGAGGATCTCTGTAAATATTTATTTAATATTGTCACTGTGTTGAATAAGATAAGTGTTAATTTTGAATGTTCTAATTCAGTTTTAAAGTTATTGTTGATATAATAAAATAATAATAAGTAAAGGCCTTAATCGTCTAAAAATTATAATGTGTATGGTTTCATAAGTAAATTTGCGAATATGAGATATCCAGAAATTTAAAGAAAATTCCAATAATTTATTTTATCGAAGTTTTCAGTTTTTATTTTTCAGTGTCCTTGTTACATTTAAGAAACTATATGTATTAATTTTATTAGTAAAATTTTATTAGTAATAACAGTTAATTGAAAACCATTTCATACAGATACATTTCAGTGTATATCACTAGCTTATCTTTACTAGTAATGAAAACATTGAAGTATTGAATTCCTCAGGTGATCATGTATCAGGAAACTACATTGAGATTGTTCGAAATCGTTAAAATTTTCTTGAATATTTTTTTCGACGTTTTTTCACGAGCACTGAGGTGAAAGATGAGAATGCCAGTGTCTTACGATGTGAATTATATATTATAAATTCTCTGAATTGAAACATAGTAAAGGGAATTCTATTCATTAAGTTTATATTTTAATGCTGTTTTTTCCAAAGAAGTTCAGAAAATCTCATAAGTATATTATAAAACGTTTCGAGGTTTTAAATAATTTTAAGACCTCGAAACGAAAATTTTATATCTAAGTATCGTTTATAAAAAATAAACTTTTGTATTTCATAGACAGATTAACCATTTTAATATTGAATATCCTAAATTATTAATCATTGAAGAATATCATATTGTTAAATAGCGAGAAACTTCTGATATCTTCTAAATATTAAAATATTAAAAGAATTCGAATTGATGCAGAAATTTTTTTAAAAAATATTTTTTGATACATATAAAAAATTATTCATTAAAATAATTATTAAGGATAAAATAGAAGATAGTAATATATTTTGATGAAGTTTCTTTTGTTAACTTAAAATTTATTTTATCATTATTATCTTAGAAAGCAATTGGTTTCAATTAGTAAGAACTGCAACAATTTGCGGTACTTTTAATTAAAAGAACCCGCAGCTACATTTGGTTGGGGACCTAAATCTAGTGATATATGTATATATATATTTTTCTAATTTGATCTAGAATTCAAATGAACTGTTTCTAATTGACCTTACTCTTTCGTAGGTCAGAGAGAATGTCATAAAAATACATAATGACGTCGAAGGATTCTTTTCATGTCCATAATATCAACATATTTGAATATATCCTTAATACTGTACATGATGTTGAATAAAATTTCCTAGTAAGAATAATTAAATCGATAAATAAACTCAAAAAAATATTTTAAGGCATGAGAACTACTCCGTTTTTATTACTTAGAAAGCACTACTTCTGTTTTCTATAGAAATATACCTTACAAATTTGTACGTGACATGATGACATAAATATCGTATTTCATTTGTACCGGATATGAAAGATTTATATCCGCTGGAAGTTAACTTCCGTGTGATAATTTATTTAATGACATGATAGATATCTGTGCAATTATATAAAGATGATGGAATGTGCCTCAGCTCTAACATGTATGTTTACGTATCTAATATTTCTACACATTTTTGCTAAATTTCTAACAATAAATTTCATGAGAATCCAGTTTATTGGAGGTCATTCTATTTCGCAATGCATTCGAAAGCATAAAAACATTCGTCTTTTAACTCACTGTTGTACATAAAAAAAACTTTCATAAAAAAATAAAATACAATTAAGTCTAATAAATTTATTGATGATGTAATATTTTTGCAATGAATGTAAGCTCTACAGGGAAATGTTCAGTATTCGTTAAGAATTTCTAAAACAAAAATAATATGCCTAGATTGCTGAAAGTGAATTACTTGATCGGAAAGTTCAGTTTTGATTAACATCAAGATAATCAAGCGCTTAAAATTGTCTAATGCCATCCTGCTTTATGTCTGTTTCTTTATTTGAAAGAAACAAATATTATAAATTTGCTTTTTTTAAAAAAAATTCTGCTAACAACACGAGTCAATGTTTTGTTATTATTTGTTTAATAAAAAGAAAGAAAAGCAGTTTCTCCCCTAAGAAGTAGAGAAAGAACAACAAGAAAAACATATTAAACATTTAACAACATAATTGACTGAAGTAAAGTATGAATAGCTGTACAGCTATACAGCACAAATATTTAATAAAGTATCAATTGCTGCAGTTTTCACATAATAAATATTTAACTAAGGTTACTAACCCGTTTGAACTTTTCCCTTCATTTTGTTGTAATAGCCGTTGTAACAATGAAACTTCCCCTGCAATGTTGAAAAAAAAAAGATTGTTAGATATTTCCACAATAAAATTGTTAAGATAAGTAATAGTAAAAAACATAAATCTTGAAAAATAACTGCAACTTTTTGGAAACTATTATATAATATTTACTTCTGTCTTACTGCAAAAAAATTGAATATAGATTTTTGAAATTTTAATTTTACAAAATTGAAGAAAATGTTTATCTCAACTCATTACATTTATTTTTATTTCATGTAAATTCGTAACTCTGTCTAGCAAAAGTGAAGTTTTTAGTATAAAAATTATCTTTTGAAGTTTTTAAATAATTATTTACTATACTCTATTTACTGATACTTATGAAAATTGACTTCCATCTGTTCAGTTCGTATATTATGAGATTAAAATTTTTAATATGAGAGATCTCTTTCTAGATTTAATTAACTGAAATGAGCTCTTTTTAATAAACTTTGAGTTCCTAGATTATTGATTTTTCAAACTTTCTCTGATTTTTTTTCTTGATATTGTTTTCAGATATTTCTCTTAAGTAAGAGTATTTTTGAATGCTTGAGTATTTTTCCTGAATTTCTTATTTTTCCCTGATAAAGAGAAAAACATTATTATAATAGTATTTTATTTTTTATAACGTGTACTTTAAAGCAATGAATTAATAAATAAACTTAAACATATAGTTAGATTGAAATTTGAATAAGATACGTTTGGAGACCAACCGCCAGATAAAACTACACGGAACATTGGTGATTAAACCTATCAGAGAATAAAGATTTCTATCATTAATTCTTCTTCTTTTTATCCTTGCAAGTAAGTCATTGTTTACACCTTAGCTTATACACAATTAGTTGTAAATCCCAAGGACACAAAATGTTACTTTCTCTTTGTTAGGTACAGGATAGATTGTGGTATTTATTTTTTCAGCTTGGGACAGTTACAGAATATAGTACAGTTAAATTTTAGTCTGATTTTGTAATTGAGTTCTATGATTTCTCTGCGAAGATTCATAGTTTATCATAAAATCTCATTATTTAGAATTAATTACATTATTTGCTAGATGCAGAATATAGAACAATAGAATATTTTAGTCAATGTTATTTATGACTTTTCGGAGGAAAAGACATATTTTTAGAGGATATCCGTTTTGAAAAAAATAGAATATACATTTTTTTTTCTTAGCAGGAGTTGATAGAATATAACATAATATCTCTCAAGAATATCTAGAACAAACATTTTGATGCTGGCAGCTTATTGAAGTCCTTGAAAATTCAAAATGAATATCTGCAAATTGTTTTCGCCAACTATTACTTATATTAATAGATATTTTTCCAATTTTAGCTCTTTTAATAGTATTATGTATATTGATACTATGAAAATCATTAACCGGTAATTTGAAGTTATCTATCAACGCTCCTTTAATAATTTTAAGTAAATTGTCTTCGAAAAAACTAAATTGAGTTGAAGAAAAAGTTTGTCAAGGGGAAGAAAACAAACTGAATATACTCTGTATGCTGAATAATTATTAATTTTTTTTTTTAAAAAAATAGCAGTTCCTAGAATATTCAATTCCCCAGGAGCTTATCTCCTTTAGCGGAGTGAGGACATTATGCACCCGAGGGATGCAGTGATCTTTTCCCCCTTCACCACTCCTTTCAATGTCACATATTTTCTTTTGGGGGATTTTCAGTTAATTGTTTTTTGAAAGTTTATACAATGGCTTTACAAACCCCTTATTTATGAGTTTCTGGTTTTAGTTCTTTCTATTCTGTTTCTTAACATTCAATAGTTAAAAAATAATAATTAAAAAAATGGTAAAATATTGTAAAATATATAGAAAAAAAAAAGAACTGCGGTGTCTTGTCTAAACAGCTAACAGGTCGGCGGCGTATCATTATTAACATCCTGCATGCCTAGCTCTGGCCATATGGGGTCCAGTATCCTTTCTTATAGAGGTACCGCGAAGGAAACTACAAAGTTATTCAAAATGTATCACCCGATTTCAAAATGCAACATTTTCATAAGTGAGCGACTCAGAATGAAAAGTAATACATGAAAGCAAAGGGAAAATATGAAAGTTATTTACAATATAAAATTAGTTATTCACCATATAAAATTTCCTCGTTTTTTCTTTGTATTCACGTATTACTTATCATTCTGTGTCGGTTATTTTTGAAAATATGTAATTTTGAAATTGGATGATTCATTCTGAATAACCCCTTATTTAGGCATGGGAAAAGAACCTGGCCAGAGAAGGCTCTGAGGTAGAAGAATTGCGTGTGCTGTCGGTGGAAGTTTTTGAGGAACGTTTTATTCAAAACGGCTCCAGATATTCAATCTCTTGATTGCTTGGTGGCAGAGATTTCCGGCCATTGCGAGAAATCTTACCTTGTTTTCGTCTGGGACTGTGCACTAGGTGCATTTTATGCCGAACTTCTCATTATCCAGTAAATGAAGACTTCGGAGATTAAACCGGACGAGTCAGAAAAGGGTGCAACGAAGTGATCCAACAGGGTCCCTGATCAAATTGAAAGTAATCAGTGTTTAAAAACAAATATGGTGAAATAAAAGGAAAAGTTTCGCTTGGCTCCTGAAGCTATTGGTGACTCATGGATTGAGCGTCGAGTAGAAACTCGTCTCCGTGTCCCGACGTACATAATAATTTGTCTTCGAATATTGCATTGTCCTTTACATTATACTTTGGATCAAACAACTATAAATATATAAATGTTAGTTTTTTCATGGTTGAAAAAAGAAGACGGTTCCTTAAAAAACGTATTGAATATATTAATACACAAAACTATACAAGGAATGGTGGCAGAAGTAAAATCAATAATATTAAAAAAAATTAATGGCCGTTCACTAATAGAAGTGACACCTGAAAAACAAGCGCGGAAGATCTCGAAATAACAAAATACATGCAATCGCTAAATTACCACAATACTTTATAATTCTTTAAATCAGTCATATTCTATAATATTTGAAATACGAGTAAACTTGGTAGAAGATACAGAAAAAGAAATTTTAGAAAACTGTTCCGGATCCAATGGTTTGTGCCGTCTGTCGGATAAATATTCGTCATGACGTTCAAATACTGCCAACTAAACAGACCATACTAACATTCAATAGTTCGACATCCCCAAAATCTATTGAAATGGTGTACCTAAACTGTGCCATCTGTCCCTATATCTTAATCTTTTGCGCTGTTTCAAGGTTCGTACACTCAGTCCAGTCACACCATAGTCAAGCAACCTGAGCCCATTTCTTTGTCATCTGACAACAAAACATGGAACTGCGACTCTAATTTCATTTGTCTGAATTGCAAAGGCGAACTCCCACCCCATTCCAGAAAATGCCCCTGCTGGATCACGGAAAAGGAGAACCAAAACCGTAAATATTTATCAGATAAGTTCTTTTCCCTAAGCTTGTAAAATTGTTAATGAACGTATCCCCATAGTCAATTTATTTTATGCAGCTGCACTGACAACTAACAACTTAGTCCTACATGTTTCTAATTCCCTTTCGGAGTTTATGGTTTTCTCTTTCGTGGAGGGGGGGGGAGAATTGTTGATCTTGGAGGGCCGGAGGTGTTTCGAACCTTGAATCAGTAGGTCCGAAGAAAAATTGACCGTTCGCTTTTGTTACTCTTTTACCCACCAAACTAAAAGAGATGTCTCTATCGGACTAGTTATCAAGGTGTTTTAACTTCTGTTGTTGTTGTTGTTGAAGACAGCCTCCACATACTCTCCCTCCAGTATCATTGTGATGATATGAAGGGAAACATTCTAAGAGATATTTGCAGAGAAGGTCGCTTTTTCAGTCATTACTGCAATTGATATGTATCTCCTTCCTGTTACAATGAGTTTGTTTTCAGCAGTTTCCATTTGCCGTCATCTGCTGTATCTCGTTGAGTGGCGGGTCTCGTCGACATGTGGTAGTAGTTGAAATATCACTGTTGCAATTTATGTGGGGTTATCTTAGTTAAGACACACAAAGGCAAGTGTTTCATTGGGGACATATACAACCAGAATTTCAAGGCTATGTTGCCATCTAGTGTTCAAGTTCTGGACCACCACTTTGCTATTTGTGGTGTTTTCTAATCCTGTGGTGGGGCAGAGAGTTGATGACCTTGAATACCATCAGTTGTTTTAATTCCTGATCCAGTGGGCCCAAATAAGTATTGACTGGTTGTTTTTTGCTGTGCTCTTACCAACTAGGTTAAAAGATGTTTTAAACTAGTTATTAAGGCATTTTAACTTTTGGTGATGGTGTTGAAGAAAGCTACTGCAAATCATTTTAATGCTTACTATACATTTTTATTCATAAAACTTTTATTTATTAACGACACTTGCGCCGTACCCGGAATATCACTAGTTGTGATTTATGTACTATTATCTTAGTTACACACTAATACAAATGTTTTGCGTCGGGGGTATATGCCAACAGTTTCTAGGCTGTGTTGGCATCTAATGTTCAAGTTCAGGGTCACCACTCCACGTTGAGTGATTTTCGGTTTCGTAGAGGGATGATGTTGGGAGTGCCGGCGGCATATCGAACTCTGCTCCACTGGGTCGGAAGAAAAGTTGACCGGACGCTTTTTGTTACGCCTTTAGCATCCAGAGCAAAACAGACATCCCTCTCGGGGTAGTTATTCAGGCGTTTTAGCTACTGGCGTTGTTGAAGAGAGCCGCCGCACCCTAAGAGTAAAAAAATAGATACAGAAACCCAAACCGTGATCATAGAATCGGAAATTACCAGTCAAGCCGTTTCACTAACTTTGACCAATATATACACTCGCTACAAAAAATAATCAACATTCGTATAAAACTCAACCTTCCAATATAAAAGATATTCGTACAAATTTAACGAAAACCTTATCTGTTAAAAACAACCCACAAACCAATGGCAGAATTTCATAGGTCTCATCATAGCAGAATCTTTTATTTCACCTTCAGATAAGGTGTTCCTTATTATCTAAAAACCTTCCAGTTAAACAATACCAACATAATGCAAATAAACCACGCATAGCTAAAAATAATTCCTTAGAATCAAAAAAATAAAGCAAATGACAAATCATTTGTCAAACATGACGATGCATTAAAAGTTTACTTATTAGGCGAAAACGAGATGTTGGCGGATGATTATTCTTCTGATTCATCCCTGAAATAAAGGGTTATTTCTCTCTCTTTATTTTTCTTTCTTTTTATCATGGTTTCTTTGATTTCTTGGAGTTGTAAAGGACAGACGAACAAGATTGCTGATTTAAAGGATATCATAAATATACTCGAATTGCAGTTGCTCTCCAAGAAACTTATTTAATAATTAAAAAAATGTAACGAATATCAAACCATTACGGCTATAAGCCATCTCATAGTGTTGATGGGGATACACAGGTAATCAGAAACATAATAACTGCTTCTATAAAAATAGCCTCTAACAAACCAAGAAAACAATGAAAGCGTGATGGAATGGAGATTACAGAGACGCATATAGAAATTAAAGCAGGTCATTAAAAATTTTGAAGAGAAATCCTAACCACAAAAGCGGCCGCGGGTAGTCATGGTCGCTGACTCACGACCAGGGGGTTTCGTCGAGACGTGGGTTCGAGCCTTGATACAACTAAAGACCCACCATGCAGCCGGGGCTGATACATGTTAAATCTGTATAGTCTCAAAGTCCTCCTGTTGGTGTGAAAATTTGAAGGTGCTAGTTCAGGTGTCGTCATCGTCACTTGACCGAGGTTCAAAATTAACGAGGTCCGTTACCAATAGCATTCGTGTTGTTCCTGATGCGACGTTAATAAAACCAATCAAGTCAATTAATCCTAACTTCAAAAATTTCGTTTCTTATAAAACAATATATAGCGATTTTTAGAAAAATTCAACGACGAAGTCGAAAAGAATCAAGGAAGAGGTACATACAAAATATTAACAGTAACATTACAAACAAACAATTGTGGGACAGAGTTAAACGAGTCTCCGGAATTTATATTAACAGACAAATTCCAGTTTTGGAATACAATAGCCAGACCATTTCATTTCCTAAAGATATTACAAATACAACAGCCCTATATCTCTCTCATATTACCAGTTCCAATAATTACTGTGATAATTTAAAAAAAAAAGGATTATAGCTGAAAAGAGGAAAATTAATTTTACCACTAGACACAATTTGTATACAATGGGGATTTTACCTTTCATGAATTGGAAAATGCTCTTTCTCATACACATAATCATCTTCAGCACTAGATAAAATTGCCTATCAATTCATACAACGCTTAACAAATAATTCATTAATGAAATCTTAAAGTTTTACAACAAAATCTGGAAAGAATATAACCTTCCTCATTCATGGAAACATTCACTCATTATTCCAATTTTAAAGCCGGAGTTAGATCCAACGAATTACTGACCCATATTTCCCACGAGTTGTCTGAATAAAATCCTGGAAAAAATGGTGAACGCTAGGTTAAAGAATTTTTCAGAACAAAATGCTATTTTTTCACCATTTTAAAACGGAATTCGAAGAAACAAATATGCTATGGATAACCTACACAGGTAAGCAATGGCTTCATTCAAAACAATCTATTTTTTTTTCGATATTGAGAAGGCCTATGATCGTACATGGAGGCATGGAATTCTTAAAGGTTTATACAAGTACGACTTAAGGAGGAAGCAGCAGGTTTTTATCCAAATATTTTTAGAAAGAAGATATTTTAACGTAAAAGTGGGTTCGACCTTAACGGATGTTTTTATGTAAAAAGGGGTGCCGTAAGGGGGTGTTTTTAGATTACACTTTTAATTATAAAAATTATTAATATCATTTCGAACATATTACCATCTGTAAAAGTTCTTATATTTGTTGACGACTTTCAAATTTCATGCATGGGAAAGAAATGAATTCCATTGAAAAACAATTTCAATAGACTGTAAGCAAAATTAAAAATAGGACGAATGGAAATGGTTTCTACTTCTCTTTAACAAAAAAATGCTTGTGCTCACTTTTTCAGACAAAGGACATCATGATCCATAAATTTCTTGCAATAAAATTTTAATCAACGTAGTAGTTGAGATAAAATTTTAGGTTTCATTTTTGACAAGAAACGAGCTTTTCGCTCTCATATTTTACAACTTCACAAACGTTGTGAAAAAACAATGAACATTTTAAAAGTTTTATCGCATACGTCACGTGATTCTAATGGCTCTTGTTTGTTACGGAATCATCATACACTTATTCGTTTCAAATTAGATAATGGCTCTTCGGTGTACAGTTTAGCCCGAAAATAATTTTTTTTTACTTTAAATGAAAACTGTACACCATACAGTGCTACGACTTTGTTCTGGAGCATTCCGAACATCTCTAAGCCAAAATTTATAAGTAGGATGTTTGAACCTTTTTGTAGACTTCAGGAGATCACTTTTGTCCCATCATTATCATTTTAGAACTGCTTCTTCATTATGTTTTTATGTTTTTCAAATAAAAGTTTATTTTTAATAGATTATATAGCACCAAAAATTATTCATTCTTCCTTTTTTCAGAAGAGTATAGATATTAATAGATAGATACGGGTTATCTTTTATTTCTGTCATGAAAACAAATGAGGGTTTTTCCTTCTGCTGCAAACAGAGTTTTGATTTTAAAAAAAACTTTAAAAAACTTTTAAGAAATCATTAAGAAAGTTTTATTTCACAAAATATTTACTAAATGTATTAATATATACTTCTCAATGACTGTGCAAAGCAAAGTCCTGATTTAACTACATTTACATTGACGATTCTAAATAATCGAATTAAGCAGGGCCCATTTCTTCACTGTCAGTGTTCTCTAGTCATTCAGTTCATGATTCTGATCTTCATCTTTTATGTTCTGTATTTAAGCGCAGATTTCCATTCATTAATAAGGCATTATAAAGTTTGTCAAATCGTCACGATGATAATTTTACTTTATTTTTGGATTCCATTAGTACAATGGATTCTTTAAATCACCCTCATGATTCATCTTATCCATTGATCATCAACACATTAAAAAAAATTCACAACTTAAAGTCAAACAACATCCAATTGATTTTTATTGGATTCTCACTCCTGTGGGTATCAAGGAAAATCAAGTTGTCGATGTTGCTGTTAAATCTGCATCCGGTGAAATCTGTCTCCTACCATTCGATATTGCTATATCATAAAATGCATTAAATCAGCTATTCATAATCATTGGAACCTTGAAATAAATAATTAATTAGATCATGTTAAACCTTGTCATTTCTTATTGGACATCATTTTGACGTAGAAGACAGGGCGTGATTTTAACATGTATCGGAAACACGAGGCTTACATATAAACATCTTTCTTGGAGAAATCCCCTCCCTCATGTGTATTATGTTAGTCCACTGACTGTGATGTATTTAGATAAGAATGCTTGAATTTTAACTCTGTTCGCTAAAAACATTTTAAATTCTACATATTCTTTTAATCCCCAAACTAGTATTTTTAATTTCTTACACGACTTTGGTTTTACTTCATTCATTTATGATATAAGTTTTTCTTCACATATATAACTTTATTAAACTTCAATTTTTCTGAGGTTGATTTTCAAACTGATTAAACTAGAAAAACGGCAGTATGTTAACCTGTGTTTGGCACAATATATACCATGAGGATTTTGAGCCAGAAATTTATCCAACTTACCAACCTAGAGTATTCAGATATTTGAAACATAACCATTACGAAGGTTTAAGATATGGTATTGGAAATAGATATTCCCTCCTAGCAACAGTTTTATAAAAATTAGAGCAGAACTAAACACAGCGAAAACTAATACTCACACACATTAAAAATTAAGAGAAAGGAATTTGAATTTATTTAGAAACAAAACATGATGAATCAGATTGGGATATCATATTATTAAAAAAGCTTTTTAGAATTTTAGGTGACTATATGGTTACGTGGAAATATAACAGTATTATTAAAAGGCACAATATAAAGCAAAAATTGTTCAAGACTAGAATAAAATCTCTTGATTTTTCTCTTGGAAAAATGTATGGCGTCATGATAAGGGTAAAAAAAATACTTCGTGATTAAGAATTTCAACCAATCTTACAAAGAATATTTTTACGCTATTAAAATTATTTTTTATGGTTTGTTTTAAATGTATATCGTATCATGAAAGATGTCATATTAAATTATTAAACAGAGTGCATGAGCGAATTTGGGTTCATAGTTATTGATACCATGTTTTTTTAAACATAAACATTGCTTTGATTTTATTCAAAGTTTCTTTGGTTTTAAATTGATTTTTATCTGTCGGAATTAATACTGTGTTTATTTGGACTTTCTACAAATCAATTTATTTTCCAATTACCACCTATAAAATGCCATACTACAAATATAGTATTAATTAAAAAATACAGAATAGTGAAACCGAGAATTTTAAATATTTTTGTCAAAAAATATAATTTATTGTTGTACATTTAGATTGAATACATAAAAAAGAAACACTGTTTTTAATCCTAAGCATTGCTTTTTACATTTCTTGCATCAAATGTAAGATTATCAGGGAAATTCAAATGAACGATAACTACGAATATCACATATCTTTTATTTGGAATGGAAATAATGATTAACGCGTTCAGGCCGGCAAGTACCACCGCTGGCACACACTAAGATGTCCCGTTAGGCGGCGAGTATCACAAGTGGCGAGCACTTGAATGTTTGATCAGAGGTGATGTGTACCATCAACAATTTAGCTCGTTTCGAAACTAGAAAAAATTTCCATATAATTAAAAATTAAAATAACGGAAATATAGTTTATATTAATTAAAAAAGTTGGATTTACTTTATTTCGGTTCAGTATTATAAGCATATATGATAAATGCAATATAATGTAAACATAGCTATTCAACATTATAAATATAATAGTTTATTTACTTCTAAGGAGTTTTTTAAAACATCTCGAACAAAATAATGGCTAACCCTCACAACGATTGCAATATGTCGTAAATGAGAATAAATATTCTCATTTACGACATTTGGATCTTGATTTATTTTTCCTGCTTCTATTTATCACTATGAATTATTTCCATATTCATATTATTTAGTAGTTATTGGGACAAAATTTTAAATACGAAAAGTGCTAGCAACATTTATAGATGTACTTACTTTTTATTCACTGTAAGAAATGTGTAGTCAGGATGAAAAAAAACGACGGCAAGTTTCTAGTTAGAATATGTTCACTTTACTAACATATTTTTCGAAATGGACGCACAATACATACTGAATAACATGACAGCAACAGTAGTAAAAAAAATTAAGATCAGCAGTGGTTACCATTGTTGTAAAATTTAATTTCTTTTTCTTTTAGTTCGGCGGCGCCCGATAAATTCAAACGCTCTTAGAGTGGTGGCTCATGGGAGAGAAACATGAATTGCAGCTCCGGCGTGAACGTGTTAAACAGATTTTGAATGCTGGTTGTTATTATTTTTAAAACAAAAACAAAAAAAAAATATTAAAGATAACTTAATCAGTAATCTTGTTGATCTTATACTGTGTTGGACAGTTTTCGTAATTTTTGTGTCATGCAAACTGTGGAATATGCAGCATTTTTTTAAAAAAATATTGTTCATATTTTCCCTGTCCGATACAATTTTTCGTTGTTTCATTTATATAGGCAATTTGTTAAATTTAATCAAAATTAATTTGAAAGATTTAATTTAGATGACGTTAAATATACGTAAAATTCAGCATCAATATCCTAAAAAATTAACTTGCCATTAACAGATTTGTAAGGAAGAACAAGATTACACGACAAGAACAAGACATTTTGTTTAAAATTTTTATCAAGGGACAGATTGGTTTATTATGCTATCACTAAAATTTAAATTTCCGATACTAAGACCTTGAGACAACCTGAAACTGTCTTTTTTTTATTACTATCAATATGTTTTTCTGCAGGAGTAAAAAAATTTTAATTCCAGTTCTCAGCTCTGATTTTTTTCCACTCCAGCCCATTTTTGTCATATGCAAAAATATTAACTATTATCTAAAAGCGAAAATCCTTTTTTAGAAACCCTGAGGCTGAATGGTGGAGCTCTTAGCAAACATTAATATAACTTTTCGAGACTAGTTATTTGCATAAACATTTTTTTGCAGCTTTTAAGCGAAGTACCTTTAAGCTTTCTTAAAATATTTATCTGTTTCACAATTCATGAATTTTAAAGCGTTTCTTTTTCAAAAATGTTTCTTTCAGTTTAGAACAATATCACCACTATACTTTTACTCAGCTTTGAAAGTAAATGAAACCGGCTGAGTTTATTCAACTATAGTCTGAATTAAAACTAATACCTGTTTAAATCTACCTTTCTTACTTTTGCAAAGATCACTAGACAAAAAGTTCACGCTTATTTCGAATTAAAATTGTCTTTTTCTATAATCTATTATTACGTTTTAAGTCATTCTGTTTTTTTTTTTTTTAAAGATTTACTTTATGTCAATTTCCATAGGAAAGTTGAACAATACATTTCCTGTAATAGTGAAGAATACATCACATTTTCCTAGTCGTAATAAGTTGCAGAAGTTTTTACAGTCACTGTTTCTTAAAATATTTGTGAATAATTCATAAACATCTAAATTTATTTACTTTTAGTTTTCAAAAATTAGTTTGAAGAATGAATTCTTATCTTGTTTAATGTTGACTAATTCTCCAATATCATAAGAAGAAATTTTATTTAATAAATTATACCAATATTCTTTTCTCGGAATGTAATTGGTAATTTATTCTACTGTGAACTTATTTTAAACACACAACTGCCTAGCAAATTTTCTTTTCAGTACTCATTTGAAGAAATCGATTATGCTGATTTAGATTATCATCAAACGAATAATTCGGAACGAATAATAATATAAATAGATTTTTGGAGTTTATCTTAAGGTATGTCCTGTTAAATTTTCGAATCTTTAATAATAATTTTTGGAATACTGATAATATTAAATGTTTGAAACTTCCTTAGAGGATATCTACATATGTTAAGCGAATCTTCCGTGAAACATCTAAATAAATTTCATGAAATTTATTCGAAAAGGCATTAAAAAAGAGGAATAACAAAACAAATAACGAAGTTTAGCAATCATAATTAGCAAAAGTTTCACAAATGAAAACAACTTCAATAAATTATATTTTTCTTGGTTATTTTAAAACATTAATAAGGATATCAACCTGCACCACTATTCTCATAATTCCGTTACAGACATAAACATTAACAAAACAAAATAAATGCTAATACAGAGATACAAGAATACTACATATGATAAGTTATAGTTAATTGTAAGATATGATTAAATCATAAGCTTTCCAAGTTGTTTGTGGGTGACTGAATGATTTTACTCTACGAAAAAAGTGTTTTTTAGAACAGCTTAAAGTTTAAATAAGGTGTTTTTATTACATTAAAAATTAAGTTGAATATTTTCTTATATGATATTTAAACTAAATACATTAATAAAATTAAAAATGGTGAATTAATACTTGATAGAAATCAAATAATCAATTGATTTCTTGCAAAATTTTCTGATATTTAATTACCAAATGCCGATCAAAGTGCGAGGTTTTATCGTATAGAGAAATTGAAATATGTATTTTATATTGGACTCTAAAGATATTTTGTAAAAAAAAATTAGTGTAATTAATATTAAATCGATTTCGTCACAAATGTAAAGTATCAATTATTGAATCGCTTAACTACTTTAGAAATATACTTTTTAATAAAAAATCAATATAAGATGAAGTTATAAATATTTTAGAATATTTTTACACTTTATATCTATAACAGTAATATGACGAAATTTAAGCATTCAACATTATTTTTTGGCTCTAAAAGAAATAAAAAGAATTATTTCAAAACAATATCGACAAATTCAATAAACTATAATAGTACTTTTGTGGAAAAAATTTAGGAAAAACCTAATTAACCTAATGGTATGTGTTTAAAAGATTTATGAAAATCGAAACTCACCATGATAGCAAATTGCAATTTCTTATGGTCGACTATGGCTTTCACTGTACCGTATCAATTAAAGTGTCTGAAACTTCTATTATACATAGACATTCAAAGAATAAAAAAGATATGATATACAGTTGATATTGAAACGACATAAACAATCACATGAACGAAAAGGAATTGTGTTTATCTATGAGTAATGTGTTTGTTTAATAGCTACATCAAACAAAATAAATTTCTTACCCGAAGTAAAGAGGCGAATGTCCGTAAAGAATGAAATATAAGAGAGTTTGATGCTTTTTTTTTTTTAAAGAAAAGTCAATTAATACATAGAATAAAATGGTTTTAAAAGTACTCCGACATTAAAAATGAGACAAAAAATAGAGTTCAAAGACAGCGTTCTACTGCTAAGAAAGTATTTGTTTTAGACGCTATAAATAGTTGCCGCATCAAGGCTGAAGTTCAATGCCGTGTGTTTCATTTGTACCTTCAACTTCTCATTCAAACAAGCCATGTAAAATATTTTCATCTGTTACTAAGATTAAAATAACATAATGATTTTATTTACATATCAATATAAATCTTATAATTCTCAAGAAGGAAAATTGAAATAAAAATATTAATTTATTTTAACTTTTTAATTTATTAGATATAGGTACAGTAATTTTAAGAAAAGAAATTATTTGCTAT
>BMAW01088487.1:97443-119216 GCA_019974015.1 Nephila pilipes | reverse complement strand
CACACACACACACACACACATATATATATATATATATATATACCAGTTAGTCTAGAGTTAGATTTGATGGTGTCCAGGTATGAAGTTAATGATACCTATTATATCTCAAACTTCACCTGTCCTTTGTCAAATTGCCGCTGTTTTTTGTGTAGAATATATGATACATGGGAATTTATGGTCCTAATACGGATACAAAGCCATTCATACATAACACAAAATGTTTTTTTTTTTTGTCATTTTCACTCTTATTACTACGCAATAACCAAAAGCTCATTTGTTTTGAAGAACCTGAAACCAAACATTGAATCTACTAACTAAGGTATAAAAGTCACAGAACATTTGTAATGCGAGGTAACAAAATTTTTACTAGCAACCTCGATGAAATTTCTTTGAGCAATTTATACAAAAAATAGCTTTTTTAGAATTTTGAGGCCCTCCCCAAACCTCATGGGCATAAGCTGTAACTTATAGAGAAATCCGATGCCAGCAATTGAAAAAAATCAAAAGTTTTGGATAAAAATTCCATTATAGACATAAATATAAATACACATTTAAAAAATAATCTGTTGTTAAAATAACTTAAGACAAGAGAAAAGTAAAACTCAGGAACAAGTAAAGAAACTTTGTTGAATCCTATAAAACATACGAGTAAACTCTCTCTCAAGATCAAATCAATCGAAAAATCCTGTTTAAAAACACAAAGGCCGATCGGAACATTGAATCAAACGGTGTCAAATTAACCAATTTACCAAGAGGGTAAAGAAATCCGCTTTCTCGCGGTAATTTAATCAGCCGTAATTGAAATAGCTGGAAGAAAGGTCGTTACCTTTTGCAATATCATGCTGGTCATTTTCTGACGCAATAAACATAGATTCTTCAGTCATTCATTACTGCCTCTTGGCTGTCATCCAGAAAATTCAAAATAAACAGATAATATTTTTCCTTTACTTGATAAATAACGAGTATCTCGTGTATTTTATATCACAGGTGGATCTGCGCACCTTTTTATTTGTGAATCAATTTGGGTAGAAGATTCACTTCTTGCGTGCATACGAATTCGTGCAGCAGATATTAAGACAGGGAATTGATAGGGTATTTTACGTCAGAATAGAAATTCAGAATCGAATTACATCATTGTTGTACATTGACGTTACTCTCATTTATTTCAGTTGTGAATTCGTCAACTGGAGTTGTTAAAAAAATTCGGGTTTAAACAACACAGTGTAAAAGTGAAGAAACCGACATCTTAAATAGATCGCATTGAAACATTTGACTTATGGCTAAATTTTAACATTGAATTGGTTGTATAAGTCATTAAATCGTTATAGAAAAAATATTAGTGTAATTTCTTGTGATTTGTCTATAAATCGAGATTAAACCATGCGAGAAAAACCACGATGAAACAGAAAATCAGTATAAGTATTAAGTAATTAAATAAGTATTGTTGTCGTAGATTTAATGGAAAATATTTTTCTTCATAATTCACATGAATGTTGTTCTCTCGCATTTATTATTATTCGGAGCAAAAGCATATTTTCATGTACAAGTGAAATTTATCGTTTCTTGTATAAAAAAACTGAAACGACTCTTTTATCGCAATATTATTTTTGATTTACAAGTTTTATTATCAGTTTTATCGTTATATAAATATTTGCAGAAGTGTAGGATTTCGCTAACGTACAAATACGTTACAGAAGAGATAAAACTGTTTGATGGTTGGTTATAAAATATCTTATACACAAAAGGAGGAACTCACACTCAGTTTGTTAAAAAAAACAACCTTTACTTATATTCATCTTTATCTTCTTTAGAGCTTACATATTTGTGTCCTTTATATTTGACATTATTTAAATTATACGTTTTGATTCCAAAATATAACTCCTTTGATTTTCGCAATGAATTAATTTTCCATATAAAGTGTGGCAATATATTTCATTCCAGTAATTCACAAATTAAGTACAAAGTGATTTACGAATTAATAAAATGTTTGTTTTTTAATTAAAATTTTCCTTTATTACTCAATTTTCTTTTCAAAAGAAAATCAACAACAACAGGTGTAATATATAGATTACAACAGGTATAATATATATAGTAATACATAAAACATAATATTCAGAGTAAAATGTCTCACGCTTTAAATTAGAATTAAGTATTACATCTGTATCTTCATAAAAATATCTCCAGAACACTTAGTGCACCAAATTCTAAAGAACAGATTAAGGAACCAGTTTTGTCATAAAGAAATTAATGAAATCAAAGCCTTAACATTTTTAGGTTAAGGTCAATTTTCGGAATGCCCCACCTATGGTTGCGTGCTAAAACACATTTTCAAACAGAATAATATTCATATTTACATCTACGATGAATCGAACTAAAGGTTGCTCTTATAAAACAGAGCAACCTTTCGCTTTGAGATAAAAATTTATTTAACTCTTCATTAAATTGGTTCAACATTGATATTATTTACGAAACTAATGTTTGCAAACAAATTTTGTCACGGAAAAATGTCAATAGTTTGTGTGCAGGAAAATTGAAGCTTTAAATACTTAAGTGAACGAATTTCGTCTTATTTTACGCTATGTCAAATAATGTAAATTAATTAGATGTGTAAATTATTTAATGTAAAATAATTGGATATCACACACATTAATTAGATGTGTGTGATATCGGGAATAATATACTTATTATTCCCGATCAAAACCCGTATCTACTCTATTGAATAGTTGTTTTCTAATTAATGTCCAACTCTCTCCTTTCGCATTAAGATTACTCGCATTTTGCTCTAGTCTTTTTTTTTCGGATAAATTTCATTCAATTTAATATGTTTTAATTAATGTTAATAGAAAAATGGCAATGAATATTTGCTTTCTCCTGCAAGTAAAAGTTATATTCTACTGACACCCTACCCACCATCTCTACAATTATAGATTCTTAAAAGCAATTCAGTCCGTTAATACTCAAGATTGATTGAATGTTATTAGTATTACATTTAAGAGCAACGTGAGGATTAATGGCGATGCATATTGTAATTTTGAACCATGGTCAAGAGACAAAAACGACTCCTGAACTCACACCTCACTCTCCAAACTTCCACATCTCGCCAATGTGAGGACTTTTTCCAGACAATTTTAATGTGCCGTACGCTACGGATCTCTAGTGGACTCATAACTTGAGCTTAGATTCGACTGGAAAAACTCCCTCCTCGAGCTTGTAATCATGACCACTCGACTAAAGCAGCCCCAGATTGTACTATTTGATTGATTGATTATTAACGTGGCCTTTAGAAGCAACACGAGAGCTATTGGGGACGGACTTCGTAATTTAGAACTCCGGTCAAGTGACGAAGACGACACCTGAGCTGACACCTTCCTCTCCAAACTTGCTCACCAAGCCAACGAGAGCATTTGGAATCTTGACAAATTTAACATGCATCAGCCCCGCTACATGGCTGGTTTGTAGTGGCATCAGGACTCGATCCTAAGACTCAACAAAACAACGCCGGTTGAGAGTTAACAACCAAGACCTCTAAGTCTGTTGCGTAATATTTAAGTGATGGTTCAATGTATATGAAATTTAATATTGCAGTATATAAAATGCATAAAATTAAAAATATATATTCTTGAACTATTTCAGTATTTTGAATCATTGTGTCTGTTTTTTGTATCCGTTGTGTTGTTACTCTTGCAATTCTATTAATAGCCATAAATTATGGAGGTGTAGTAACATGATCCGAGGATGAAAAAGAATTTTTTTAATCCCCATTTTTAAGAATAGTTAAAAAATAAATAGCATTATATATAAATGCAGGTTTCCTCATCTTTTTATTGCTTATTTCATTGGAAACACACCAAATAATTTTTTTAAAAAATGGGGGTGAGTCGATGTAAAACAATTTATTTCACGCTTTATCTCACAAGAATTACATTTTCATTCCAGATTGTTTACACACACAAAATTATTTTGTACTTGGTTTTGTTGCACGATTGAAACATTTTTCGATGACTCAGTGACAGTATTTAGAATTTACGAGTAATTCGATTGCATCACTCTTGGTTCAATTTACGAGTGGAGTTCTTTCGTAAAACAATCAAAAGTTTGTTAAGCTAATATTTATGATACGTGTCTTGTAACATGAAGAAATGTGTTCGAGAAGGTATTTATTGGTTTGAAAAATGGTCAGTAAATGTATATAACTACTTGTTTATGTGAAATGTAACATATTCGTCGCGACTATAAATTTTTGTGGTAAAATTATTGAAAACAATTATTATTATTATTATTTGGATTTTGTGAGCATTTACAGATATAAAAAAAATCGAAAGTCGGATAGTTAATAATATATATGCTTAAAACATAATAAATTATAATACCATTCTTTTAACTATCTTTTAACAAATGATATAAAAAATGCAAAAATTAAACCCTTTGTAATACAAACAAGTTTTTTACGAAGAATTAAAATTCATGTCATTCATATCCAATGAAGTCAGACTTCGTTTAACTCTTAGGATGCATGTATAGACGGCCAAGCACGAAATGAAAAGTGTTAAGAGAGTTCATTTTAACATATTATCATTAGGAAAAAGGAACATTTGACCAAAATTAAACAAATTTTTTACTTTAAGTTATTTTTTATATTAATCTTCATAATACCATATATGTTATGTAACATGTATAAACATATAATCAGAAATATATTGCTCATTTTTGTAATTTGCTCAGTGTGCATATATTAAAATTAAGGACTGCAAAAAATTAAGGACGAGATGGAGTTTTTCAATATAACGTTGTGAAAAAGCTTTCAAAATCTGCACAAATAATACCATAAGACCCCCAAAACGTAAGAACATGAGTAATGTAAGAAAAACGTATCAAAAAAGAAATCAAAAGGATAAAAAGGAACTTTATTGAAAAAGCAGCAGGGACCATAATGCGATTGAGCGAAGACCGAAACATCCATAAGACAAGTGTATAGCCAGAAACATCCAGCCTATAATAGGGAATATGATATCCTCTGATGCTGTGTAGGTTACATATCGTATGGCTATGCTGAGTATGAGGTTGTTTATGAGTTGTTGAGGCATTGCAGTCCATTCGTCTTGTTCTGCCAATCGGAGCTCCGGAATCGTTATTAGCGGTAAGTTACATGATTCCAAGCGTCTCACTAGAAAGTCCTATACATGTTCGATGGGATTTAGATCTAGAGACTTTGCCAGACATTCCATGAGTTCAATATCCTCACTGTCCAACAGCTCTTCTAAAGCTGCTGTGCAATGAGCTGGCGCTTTGCCATCCATGAAAAATAACTGCGGACCCTAGCGCCTCTAAAAAGATGCACATACGGAAGAAGAATCTCGTTATAACAATGAGCCCCGGTGACTAAACCTCCTTCGAAGATATGAAGTTTGGTACATCAACCAAGCATGATACCTCCCCAAACGAGAACATCGTTACCTCCATACCGGTCTCTTTTGATGATGTTGGAGGAGTCATTGCGGGTTTCCAACTCTCTCCAGATTTGTATGAGAAAAGAATCGTTATTAAGACAAAACCTGATCTCATCCATAAAGAGTACTCGATTCCATTGATAATCTGTCCAATTTTGGTGTTCCCGACACCAAAGAAAACGCCTTCACTGATGAGCAGGCGTTAAAGGTACATACCGTACAGATCGTCGTGTGAGCAGACCACCACTATGCAGCCTCCTGGCCACGGTGAAACTGATATCGGCGGTCCAATCGCCAGCACCGTGTATCTAGCGTTTTCTCCTGCTGATTAAAGGCCTGTTCTTTCTCCCGCTGCCTACAGGTCTGTGCCTTCTGGCCTGTAGGGTAATATACCAGCCGTTTGCTGGCATGATAGCTCGCGTACGACCACTGGTGAACCGTCAAACAGCTATTCCTGCAATTCTCTCCAAAGTCGTGAAATGATGCTGCGAGCTATCCCGAACTCCTCAGCCACGCTTGTCACACTTAGAACTTCCTGTATCCTTCCAATGGTTCGATCAATGATAAAATCATCAAGATGTCGTCTAACAGGTTGTTTGTTCAACATTTCACACTGAGACAGCAACTGGATGTCGTTTAAATTGGTATACGCAGTGCAATTCCTTTCCTATAAATGCTGAGCTTACAACCCCGACGTGCTTTATCCCGCTCCAACACTCCCGCATTATATCTAGCTGCATATCTGCGCATGTGCTAACATACCACTTCCTTGTTAATCTCCTGATTGGTCTATCAGTCTTCTCTCTGTTTCTTCGTTGCGCTGATATGCTAAGTTTTCGAATTTGTACTTAATTTTTGCACACCATCGTATATACACTCATGGACAAAAAAATTAGCGCACCAAGAAATAATTACGGGATCGTAACGAAACTTGGCATGAAGGTACACGTCGGGAAGATATGCAAATGATTAGAAATGCAGCGTGATTGCGCATTACATATAGCCGGTAGAGGGCGTTTAACGTCGTTCTCCGTGGAGTATAAAAAAGGTAACCAAAGTTTGTTTGAATGTGCTGAATCGCTTACAAAGGAAGAGCTGAGATAGACATGCCATTACGCCATTTTTGAAGACAATATGAGCAGCTGTCGCAGTTTGAATCATCGGCATGATGGAAGCTGGGTGGTCAGCTAGGCGAGTAGCTCGTCAATTAGGCCGCTCTGATTGTGTTGTGAGGAGGTGTTGGGACCAGTGGATCCGAGAGAGAGAGATATCATTTACACGAAGACCAGGCTCAGGACGCCCTCGACAGACCAGTCGTCGAGAAGACCGCCACAACGTTAGAAATGCACGCGTACAGCCAACTGCTTCATCGGCCGCCATCCAGGCACAGATAGCACCTTCACTAGGGGCCCCTGCGTGTTTTCTCGAATCATACGGAGGCGCCTGGCTGAAGGACATTTGGGATCGCGGCGCTCATTACGTGGGCTGCCCTTGACGTCCACCCATCGACGCCTCCGTTTGGAGTGGTGCCACGTACGAAGAAACTGAACTGCAGCGGAATGGAACCAGGTCGTCTTTAGCGACGAATCCAGATTCAATCTCAGCAGTGATGACAATCGTGTTCATGTGTAGAAACCCCGTGGTGAACGCCTTAATAATGCCTTTACTTTACAGCGACAAACCACTCCCACAGCTGGTGTGATGATATGGGGTGCCATTGTCTACAATACATGGTCAACCCTAGTATTGATCCGTGGCACCATGACAGCCCAGCGGTATGTTCATGACATCCTGCAATCATATGTGTTGCCGATCATGCAATGGCTCCCAGGAGCCATTTTTCAAGAAGACAATGCTCGGCCTCACACGTCAAGGGTGTCATAAGACTGTCTCGGCACTGTTACTACCCTTCCTTGGCCTGCCCGATCCCCAGATTTTTCTCCAATCGAGTATATCTGGGATCATTTGGGATGGCGAGTTGGGCATCCCTCGAGTTTGAACGAACTAGAGGCAAGGTTACAGCAAATATGGATCGAAATGTCTCAATACATCATACAGAACTTGTATGCCTCAATGCCCGATCGAATCGAATCGTGCATTCGCGCTACTGGGGAGTTCAACAGGGTATTAAATCCTCCGTTCTTTTGTCCTTTTCTCTGAAATAAATGATCCCTTTTCTTTGATTTTCTAATCATTTACTTATATCAAAGTAGTCATTACGTATGTAAAATTGCGTTTCATTGTGACGACTCCTTCTTGGTGCGCTAATTTTTTTGTCCATGAGTGTATATATATATATGCTTCCTCTAAATATTTAGAAGTATTGTATCACGTACTGGTGTCCAAAAATTAAGCATAATTGATAATTGGCGAATGACGAATAAAGGAAATTGAAGTTGGAATGGTTGGTAACGTTATATGCGAGTGTTAAACGATGTGACGTCATCGCTTGTATTCTTCATATTTTTCATTTTCTTAATTTTTATTATTTATTTTGGAATGTATATTAGTATGTATTCCTTTGACGTTATTACTTCCTGCAATAGCGGATATTGATACTTTGATTCTTGCCCATAGACAATCTGTACGACAACTTTGGCCTAAGTTGTTGCTTTGTAAAATTATTTGTGATGCGAGTGTGTGCGTGTTATATAAACCTTGTAATAAAAGATTTTTAAAGTGAAATAGATGCCTCGAAACATTTGTCACTACGCCACAGCTTAATTTTATTGATGGCAAGTGCTGGGATATGATCCTCGATAAAAAATAAAAAAAAATCTTTGAGCAACAAACAAGCAGAATACTGATGTTATAACCATCCCGGGTATTGTTTAAGTGCTTCCTGCACTTGGATATTATCGTTTTGAAGAAAAGAGGAGGGGAGCTCCCTGCACTTGAATATGAGTGTTTTGAAGAAGTACCAACTGATTTGGATTTTGTCGTTTTGAAGAAGGTGCTCCCTGCACTTAAATTTTATCATTTTGAAGAAACTGCACTCTGCTTTCTTAAAAAAAAGTTTTAAATTTGTGTATCTAACATTGATTTTGGAATTGTGTCTTGCATTGAGATTAATATTGGAGTATGTCCTACTTTTAACTTAGAAAGAAACTTTTTTCGGAAGGAATACCAGTTGCTAATAGCCCCGTGTTGCTTCTAGTGCGACGTTAATAAAACCAAACCAAACCAATCATAAGGAATACCGTGGTTTTTGTTACAGTTGTACTGCTGTGGACGTGTTGTCTTTGGAATCAGCCAAAAAGATTAGTGTTTTTTTCCATGAAAAATTAATTTTGTGTGATAAATAAACTACTGTTTTGAAAAGTAATACATTATACCATTCTGATACCAATCGATAACTTGTCAATATTTTGAATTATATTTTTTGTGAATTTTTTTATATCATCCTGATACCAAATTCAATTATACTTTCTCATTTTGTATGTGTTAGTGAAGAATTGAAGTTGAGTAAAAAAATCCCTTTCGTTTTGTTTTTCAGATGCAAATTTGATTTTGATATTTTTATTGAATGCTTTGAAATTTTTTGAGCTTTCTTAATTTAATGACAACTCTCAAAGAAATTAGAATTGTATCCGATTTTTTTTTTAAATTTGAATTTAAAAAGAAAGTTATTTAGCTCTGTTTTTGAAATATAAGAATCTTATGATTGCTTGCTTGTATTCGTGTTTTGATTTATGTGAATATTTTTATATACTTTTTTGGAGATAGAAAATATGTTTCATTTCGGCAGATTTTTAACTTGATATTTTAAGTAAACAGAACCTATTTCTTTTTGTTTATTATTCAATTAGCTTTCTGGTGTTATTTTTTGCTTTTCTTTTAAAAAAAATGGCTTACTTAGCAACAGGGAAAAAAGGAGGATTTCACCACATGGGCGGAAGAATTATATTTAAGAATTACTCAGGATATGAAGATGATACCATTAAAGAAGTTATTTTCAAGAGCGATGGATACGAAGAATTCTTTAAATCCATGTTAGAGGAATTTGTTAAAGAACGAAAAGGGAAAGAATGGGAAATTCAAGAGTGAAAACCAAAAAAGAATTGGAAATTCAGGAACAAAAACAGAAGGAAGAATTAGAGGAAAAAAGGTGGAAAGAAAATTTTCAGCTTGAAAAAGTTAGTTAGAAGTTCAAATTAGATAAGCTCAAGAAACCCAAATGGAAAGTACAAGAACACCCAGTAAGAAATTAAGCAAGTTTCTTCATAAGTATGATATGAAGGGAGATATTAGCCTATACTTAGTACTATTTGAGCGTCAAGATAGAAGAATATCTCCAAAAGGAACTTTGGTTCACAAATCTGTTGGGGCTACTCCTGCAAGAAATCGCGCAAATGAGGAAATTGCAGCAGATTGCTCGCGAGCCCGAGGAAAATGCCAATGATTATGATCATGTGAAAAAATAAGTGTTGAGGAGATTTAAGTTAACTGTTGATAAATTCCGATAACTACTTAATGCGAACTAGAGATTCCGCCCATCAGAGCTTGTTTATGGCAAGAATCTAAGAACTCTAGTCATTCTACTGTATGAGAATTAGTTGCAACCAGAAGAAGAAGAAAATTCTGTTGTAGAATATGTGCTTACCTTGATGAATAGATTAAAGAAATGTCAGAATCTTGCCGTCAAAAATATGGAAGAGTATAATTAAAAATGAAAGAAATGGTATGATAAGAACATATCATTAAAAGGGAAATTAAACCTGGAGACAAATTACTTCTTTCTACCTCCCCGAAGAATAAGTTATTCGTCAAATGGTATGGATCTGATACAGTGGAGAACAAAATTTCTGGAACAAATTTTACTATCAATCTGTGACTGACAAGAAAAATCCCTATCTCAAATTTATCATATAAATTTACTTTAACTTTACTATCAAAGACCTGAGTTCGTAAATCTGGGTATTGCCAACAATGAAGAAACTTCAAAGTTAGAAGAAGAATTTCCCAAGTTGATAATGATCCAAATATTTTTAATCTTGAAGACGTTCTGAAGATCAGTGAAGTTCAATCCATATTAAATGAAGAACAAGTAAATGGGTTTAGTAACATTTTGTGTAAATATTTTGGTTGCTTCTCAAATGTTCCTAGACTTACCAACAGGGTCGAATTAGACATCGAACTTACAGAGAAACAGATGATTTGTGCGAAACCATACTGAATGTCTCCTAGACAGACGGATATTTTAAAGGCAGAAATCGATAAAATGTTAAAGATGAAAATCATTGAAGTTGGAGAAAGTGATTTTACATCGCCAATGATCTAAATCGAAGCAACTGGAAAGGAACCCAAACTATGCATGGATTATAGAAGCTGAATGAAAATACAAGACTCAATATTTCTCTATACCTAATATCGAGGAACGGATTGAAGTAGTTGTTGCAGTAAAGTACATTTGTGTGCTAGATCTGTCAAAGGGCTATTGGCGGATATTCCTAACCAAAAAAGGTATGCAACATTCGTTACTAGTTTGGGATCATTTCAACCGCTTAGAATGCCATTTGGACTGAAGAATACCCCCTTTATTGTGTTATGTGCTACAAGTAGTTGCCCGAGCATATCCTCCCCCCTGCTCGATAGGATTTAGACCAGGTGAGTGAACAGGCCACGATATGCTTTGGATATTTTCCTTTTTAAGGATGTCATTGATTAGGCTCGTACGGTGACAAGGCGTGTTATCATCTATAAATATGAAATCAGGACTGACAATATCTTGAAACAGGTGATCTTATGACTCAAGAAAGAGAGAGAAAGAGCTTCATCTCTGTATCTTTTAGCAGTAATATACCCTGTCTCGAAGATATGGATATCTATTCGTCCATCCATCATAATTTTTGCGTCCGCCATGATTACACTTGATTGAAAACTGTCTTTCCGTGATGTTTCACGGGTGAACATCGGTGAGATCGGGAAATGGTCACATGCATTTGCTTATCATATTAATCAGTCCGGAATTATCCTGTTGAAACGTAAGCCTGAAGTGCAACAGAACGGGAAGTTGATTATCGTCGATATATTAGAGTATTCCAAGATGTCACAGATAACAATTAAAGGGATGCGATAGTAAAATACAATAGAATCTCGGGGGAAAATTTCTCGGTTGTCCAGATGAATAATGAGAGGCTTCCAGGTTATTATCTCAACAACGGTGAGTCACCACTGGTAATCGGGGTTCAAATCAAATGAAAACAATTTTACTGATCTCTGAAAACAATTTTACTTCACAGTAACAGAACAAATCAAATGAACTTGCCCCCACTGCAAACGAGCTTGTAAAACTTATCGCAATGAGCATTAAGTGCTCAAACACCGTTTTATGAGTCGCTTATCAATGCCTTGCAATTACTTGTTTCTCCATTATTCATATGACCCTTGATAATGACAAATAAGGCCTTATGAGATAATGGCCTTTATCGTTTCGCTAGTTTGACTGTTGTTGTCTTGAGCATAGAGTTTTAGACTAGTCGGTTGAGCTTTATAGGCACTGCCACTTCTTAAACATTCTTGCCAACTTAGTCGAATGTCACTCTGAACCGAACATCAAGCTATCCTTCATTATGATCACTCTGCCTCTAGTCCACTTGCACATTCTTTCTGAAATGGGGCTCATACTTTGCGTGAACCCATATGCGATGCAACGATCAAAAATAGCAGACAGAGTCTTTTGAAGTGCAGTCATGCCTAGATTGTGAATTTCTTTTAATTTATGTACCGTCTGGATGCTCAGTTGCGATGCTCTGGAGATCCAGGTATTCATTTATTAGCAACCAAAATTTAAAAATTTCCATGTTGGATCAAAAGTTATTTGTATGCAAAGTTTCGTTATATGATATCAGGAATTTTTCTTAGAATGCATGCTACAAAGGCAATATTCGACAAATTTGAAAAAAAGCGTAGCATATATAATGCGGAGGTTTTGAAATAGAACAAAGAATTTTTTATGTGACCTATATATCGACGAGCTCTTCTACTCTTCAAAATACACATAAGAAAGTATCTGCAATGTGAAGAGATTTTAAAAAAATATTCCCTTTAGGAGTTATTTTTTAGATTAACCAAAATGCAATGTAAATTTATAGATGACAGGATCGTTTTAAAAACAGCTGTTCTTTCAGAATGATTTTTTTTATTTAATCACATATGAGTTCTCATGAAATGTATTAGCTGAAAGGAAAGCACAATTTTCATATTGCTTTGCCATTCCCAGATAACCTAAAGTTGCGATGTATTGTTTTTATATTTCATGTAAAAATAAATGTTACTTGTTGTTAGACGAAAAACTATCAATTTAGTTTTAAACTCTATGAAACTCAAAATATGAGAAAAAAGTAGCTTTACTTTTAAAATATAGAAAATTCAAGAAACAGTAAGTTACTTTTTTTACAGTGTTGAATTTTTGATAACAACTATAACTTAAACAAGTTAAAGAAATGGTAAAAGTTATCCGTAAATATTTTATTTCCGTTTTAACGAAGAAAATATCAAATCCTTATGCTATAATAAATAAATAAAATTATACGCAATAATATTTTTATGAAAGGAATTTTGATTTCTGAATAATTAATCTGAGACTGAAAAAGTAAATTAATGAAATTATAAGATTAACAGAGTTAAGATGTTAAAAAATAGAATAAAAAGATTCTTTAGAATGTTTTTCTCCAAAGAAATCCTTTAAAATACCAAAAAATCATTCCTAAGTAATTTGTTTGAAGATTTGTTTAATAAAAACATTAGCCAAATATACGTACACTTATTAGCGAAATAAAATTAAGGAAATCGATACACTGTTGTGTCTACAAAACTAAACTTAACGTAATTAAAACCAAAATTAACGTATGAATTAATTTTGAAGTTCTAGGAAGATTAATAAATCAGAAGTTGTATTTGAATTTGAGCTTACTAGATATAACAACATGCAACCATTAAAACTCTGAAAAGGTGTTTCCTCTTCATATAAGAAAATAAATCGGAATTCAAATACTTGCTAATAAAAATTTAATGTAGGAATAGGCTTCTATAAGACAGTGTTTTTTTTCCTCCTTTGATATTTATTGTTTGAAAGCATCATGAATGACATTTTGGTTATACCTTTCTTATTAATCCACATTTCTTTTAAATTACGAGGTCCGTCACCAATAGCCATTGCGTTGCTTTTAGTGCTCACGCGATGTTAATAAAATCAAACCAAACTACATTTCTTTTTTAAGGATTGCTATCTTTACCGGATCTTTTCATTTGCTTTACCCTAGCACAGCTGTGATAGACAAGGGAGATACGTAAAGTCAAGGTTGGATTTCAATGCTTAACAAGGTCAAATTTGAATCACAAGTTTCCAGTCGCGTCTGCACAGAATTACTCTCTTCTTTTGCTACGGCGAAATAAAGAATTTAAAAATACTGTTTGCTATTTTTTTTTTTTTTTTTTAATCTCTGAATAGAAATGAGCAATGTAATTTCGCTGTGAAGATGTCGAAAGACTTAATGAAGGCTTAGAAAACTACAAATACGCACCACAGATTCACGACGCTGCCAAGTTTTACGCGAAATTAAAAAAATAATAATAATCAAAAACACATTTTCAAAATGCAGATTGCACAATTCAATAGTTATATAACGATAGTCTTCGTCGCATGTAATGAGAATCATTACTATGAAAGTAACTATTAAAAACCTGTTTTCATAAAGGCAGGTATATTTTTTTTATATAAGTATAAGACGCAAATTGGCGTTTCGTAAATGGGTTTTTCAAGGTCACGAGAAAGAATGGAAAATACGTCTCTTTGCATACTTAAAAAAAAAAACTAACGAACAACAGCTATACTTTGACCATTTTGGATAGATTGGGTTGAACGAAACATACAAACATTACTTGTACTATTTTTGAAGAAAACACCCGAGGGAAATTGGGAAGAAAATAATATTTTAATGGAAACCGAATCCGAGATTTGACAACATTTACGATTTTATTATGTTCATATATATATATATATAAGTTAAAGAAAGATATAACTATATATAAAAGTTAAAGAGAGATAAACTGAGTCCCTCATGAGGACATCTGTTTCATATCTTTTCTAATGATTCCAGAAAAGTTGAGATAATTCATTCTTAGGAAAGATAACGCGTTCAGAATCAATTCAGATAAACCTCGAAAAGTGACTCCTGATAACGCTTGTTTAGTGAGAGTTCCTACGAGGTTAATGAACCAAGATATGGCTCTGGGATAAGGATTCGTGCGACGCTGTGCCAGAGAGAGATTGCATTGGGGAGGGACGGTGACAGGAGATGCCACAGAGTGGTATCCTGTACGTTTCACCACGGTAGAATGAAGGTTAGCCACGGAGGGAAGAAATTCAACTCTGAAAATACTTTTTTTGGTAAATGTTCATAAAAAATGCAAATAAAATTAAAATTTTCAAGAAACGTTAGGTGATGGAAATTTATTATTATTATATTTGAAATCAGCACCAGAAATACATTAAGTTCGGCTATCAATTCTCTTGTATTTTTTCCATCGCAGGTCAATATTATTTTTTAATTTTTTGAGATTTGTTTTCTAGAATCATTTCTGATTACAATGTATTAATGTATGCACACACACACATACCTAATAACTATGCAATCATATGCAAAAAAATCTACATTAATTTAATTAATAAGCATCTTGAGAATAATAACTCCTTTTGTGCGGTGAGCAATTATCAGAAAGAAATATCTAATTGAATTATTACATTTTATAAGAAAATTGGTGCTAATATTAATAGCGTTAAATTACCTCAAATTGTTTTAACACCAAAATTTCACAAATATCCTATTATTTTTAAAACTGTTACAAATAATTCGAATACGCATAATGCTCTTGCAATTAAAAATCTTAAGACAAATGTACAAATTATTATAGATTAGCTGCAGAGTTCTGCCATTTTTCAAAATAGTACTTATATTGACAAATATATTAATAGTAAGCAGATTTATGCTATTTATAATTACGGTTTCGAAGATTTCTTTATTTTTATTAATATAGAGAATCTTATTAAAGTTCTGAAAGAGATTTTTAAGAAATTTAATAATAATTAGGTTATTGCATACGAAAAATTTATTAAGTGCGTGAGTCTTAAAAGAAAATAAATTTTTCAATAAAAACATTTATTAATACATAAAAGTTATACCACAAGAAACACCTGAAAGTAATTGTTTAGCTTATATTTATATACATTTTTATGAAGATATTTTTTTTTTTTGATTATAATAGTTTCTGTATGTTTAGAAATAATCATGATGTTATTTTCTTTCAAATTAACAATAATGAAGATGTTAAACCTTTCTTATCTTTTTATTCAGAGTATTTAAATTTATTGCAAACTAATATAAATATAAATGATGAGGATTATTTATATTTTCTTAAAAAATATAGAAAATAAAATTTTTAGTTCTGTATATGATAAGAGGGATCTTTCTCCCTTTTTGATAAATAAAGATAACCTAATGGGGTCTAAAGATTATTATTATTCAATAAGTCTAAAAATTATTAAAAACATAATTAATAATCGTATTTAATGTAGTGTTAGATTTGTGACTAAGGTACAGAATATTTACATTAACTTGGATAAGCTTGAAAAAATTTGTTTGCAAGCAGAATTTCCTTAGAATTTTATTAAGAGTATATTTAAAAAAATAATTATTTTAAAGTTATACATATATATTTCCTTTTTAAATTTTTTCTGTTCTTTCCTCCATTTTATTTTAATTTTTATTTTTGTTTTAAAGTCTTTATTTATTTATTTTTGTTGTTTCTGTTGCAATTTTTATTCTTGTATTAAAGTCTTTAAAATTCTTCTACACTGGTACTTTTTCTCTCTGATCGATGGCATTGCTTAATTTCCAGTTCTAGCTTAAACCGAAAAATCTTGTTTTATAAACGTTAGATTAGTGTGATGTTGTCGTATTGCATAATGTTTCACATAATTTTTTTTTTTTTTTTTTTTAATTTGGTTGATTTATTTTTGGATTGCTCTTGTTACGTGTACATTGGTTACAGATTGAATATATTTCTTTTTCTATACATATACTTTATTTTATTTCTTCTTTTGCAATGTGGTTTTTTGCATTTTATTTGTTTCAATTTATAAGATTTCCACACTAGTTTATAAATTTTTTCTGTCGGTATTGGTGGACCTGGAAAACGTGTTTAACCAGCTAATTTGTCAAAAGCCAAAGTCAGGATTTATAAATGTTTTATTTCATTTTATTTATAGTTTTTTCCACTTTGTTTTAATTGTTTTCTTTGCCTTGGTTTGTACTTATTCATGATTTAAATTTTACCTTTGCCCTTTTTTTTTTTTTTTTAAATTTGTGTTGTATTCTTTAGAGCATTTGATTTCTTTCTTAATTGTTCTGTAAAGTAATTTTTTCTTTTGTTTCTGGTTTTTTCAATTAAAAAGAAAATTGGCATCCTCTTTATATTTTTTTTCCATAATCTAAAAAATTGTTTGAGTTTTTTTTTTTTAATCTTAGAATTTTTCTTATGTTTTAGTTCTTGCTTCTGTAATAATTTTATTTGGTCATTTCATTTATTTTGTCATCATTGAAATATTATATATATATATATATATATATATATATATATATATATATATATATATATGTGTGTGTGTGTGTGTGTGTGTGTGTGTGCGTGTACGTGTGTGTAGTGATTTCCCTTAAATCCAAATAATTTCCTAATTTATCCTATATTTCAACTGCAGTAGAGATAGTTATGTTCATCTTCATTTCGTGACCTCTTTCCTTTTAACCTTTCAATTTATGCGAACACGTGGTTTCCATGAATGCTTAGATCAGCATTTCTCACTCTCTGAACTAATAGCAACATTCCCTACCAGACCCTTAGACTCCATGTAAAATACCTACCTAAAGGTTCCTACATCTTTTACCATTTGATCTGTATATTTTTTAATTTAACTTTGTTCCTTTAAATATTCAAAAAAAGTTTGTTTTTTTTTGAAAAAATATATTGCAGGAAGCTAAACAATTAAACCTCTTTGAGATGAGTAGCCAATATTCTGACCAAAAGGGAAAGTATAGGCTTACTTGAAAAAATGATCAAGAAGCTCTAACCCCACTTATTCGATTCTTGATCATTCTGCACAGCAGGGCAGAACGTATTAATTTAATTACTTGAGCAACTCTCCCAGTCTTTCGAAATAGGAATGAAGTCCCAATGTATTAAGAATACAATCTTTATGCTCATCCTCTCGTACGCACAAGTATAGGAGTAGCCTATCTAGTAAGGTAACCGATGAGTAGTGGATTCAAGTCCTGTACGTCCAAAGACTGTCTTTTATTAGGGCTGGTGTTCATTAAATTATATCGGAGCTCAAAGTCTTTCCTTTAGTGTATCGTGAATGTGGAGGGTGAGATGATAATTCTGTTGATGTCCTCGTTCCTTGACCATGATTCAAAATTGAAAGTTCATCCGCGATTAGAAAAATAGTAAAATTAACGATTTTTTTTGTATATTACTGTCGCCCATTTGTTTGGGAAGCTTAGTTCCAAATTTCAGATCTGATATCGAAATACTTTTTAAGTTATTTGAAGTTTTCTGAGTATTGTCAGTCTCAAAATTTGACAACTGAGAGGGTGTGGTTCATTTAATTTTGAAGCATGTTTCCATTCTTAAATTAAATTAATAAAAATATTTTTGAATAAATCAATTCTTTCAATGAAATGGTTATTAACTTCGAATTCCACTACTAAAATCGTTTCTGTTTGTTTATGCTCTGCACTCTTTCTTGACTTCTTATTGTTACTTTTTAAAGATTGATAAAAAAGGGTCTTTTTCAAGACCAACATTTGATTTTACGCAAAGTTTATTTGACTAAGATGCTTTGCGGTTTGTTTCTTTAATTTTTCTAGTTGAGAAAGGTCACAGCCGAAACGTTCTCGGGTTGTTAAGAGACATAATGTTTCGAAGATAAAGAACATTAATGAAAATAATTCTGAAAACCAACCTTCTGCAAATACTGAATGCAAGCACCGTGTATAAAGCTGAAGATTTCCATAAAGATAGATGTACCAAACAACATTATAGCGGATACTGAAAACATTGATAGTTTGCTTATAAATTTACAGATTCCTTTTGCGACTCTTGTGGTCAAAGAAATGGGTTTTCACATAAACTGAATATTGTATGTGTTAATTGTGACCAAAACAAAGTGAAACATGTTCTTGAAAATAGTTGGTTGATACCAAATTGCATCAAGTGTCAAATTATGTTTAGCAAAAATTATTTTTCTAACGTACCATTTGATATAAACATGAGATTAATGCAAGAAATGTTGAGTTTGGGACTTGGCAACTCACCGTTGGAGAAATTCTATAAGCGTATGGATTTTCATATAATGTGCAGTAAGAGTTTTAATGTCTACAAGATAAGAATTTCAGGTGGGCATCTCTTTGCGTCAAATCAAATGTTGCTTGATATTCGTAAAGATGTAAAAGAGGCTTATGGTTCAAGGAACGGCAATGATATTATCGATATAGGAGTATCATATGATGAAAGGTGGTGAACGAGAGGACATACGTCAAACATTGTAATTGGGTGTGTTATCGACCTGCTGACTGGCATTGTGATTGACCACGAAATAGTATCACAGGGGTGTAAAGAATGGTATGAAATACATGCCTGAAGGGAAAATATTATTGAATTCGAAATTTGATGTGAAGGTCATCAAGATGTTTGCAGTGCTACACACATCGAGTGATCTGGTTCAATGGAAATAAATACAGCAGTGTGAAATTGTGGCTTGAGTGATTTTTATTAACGTATCACTGAGAAGTAATACTAGAGAGAGCTATTGGCGATGGACCGGTCAAGTGACGCGGACGACACCTGAGCTGGCACCCTTTCTCCTCGCTACACGGGGAGGGGGTATTCCTTTGTGACATCAGGGCTTGAACTTACGACTCAACGAAAACCGCCGGCCGTGAGTCCGCGTTTATGACTACTAGACTACTGCAGCCACGTGAAATTCTGGTAAACACCTGACATCAATGGTTTCAGATACACATCCTTGCTGTCTGACGGAAATTCTGAAGCACTCTTAGAATTAAAAGAAAGGATTAGTTTAGTTTAGTTTTTATTAACGTCGCACTAGAAGCAACACGAGGGCAATTGGTGACGGATCTCGTAATTTTGAACCACAGTCAAGTGACGAGGACGACACCTGAGCTTGCACCCCCTCTCCCAACTACCACACCACGCCAACGGGAGGACTTTGGGCCCCTACAGATTTAACGTGCATCAGCTCCGGCTACAAGGTGGGTCTTTAGAGGCTAAGGATCGAACCCTTGAAACACGAACGAAAACTGAAGGCCACGAATCCGAAGCCATGATCACTAGTCTACCGAGACCTTAAAAGAAAGGAAATTATATGGAAGTGAGGTTGAAATTATAAAAAAAAAACATTGCATCAATTATGTTACTAAAAGGTAGGAAACAGCTTTGAGGTAGTAACAGAATGATAATGGATAATAGGTGTTACTTAATAGCTGTATAATAGGTGCAAAAAAGCATGATAGTTCGAAAGAAGAGACAATAAATAAAACTGACTAAATACTATACTAATGCAGTGCGCAAAAATAAATGCGGTATAGAAGCAATGAAAACATCATTTTATGTTACACTATTTCATAGCATATCTGCGGATCAGATGCTTCAACATAAAAAGCTTTCTACTTGTGAAAGTTCATGGTGTTTTTTCCAGTCAACATTGGCTCGTGGAAGAAAACCAGGCTCTTATAAAGATTGAGGAAAAACTACAATCAATGAAGAACATCTGTCCAAATTCTTACCTATTCAAACGATTAGCCTCTATTGAGCTATTGAGAAGGTGTGTCAGAGATATGACTCAAAATACCAAAGAAGTTTTACATTCAATAATTTGGAGCAAATGCTCCAAAAAAGAGAAAAATACTGCTTCTAAAGGAATCGTGAATTAATAGCGGTGGTAATATCAGAATTTAACGTTGGCTCTCTAAAACTTCAATAAACATTTCAGGATGTTATTTGCCTTCCAGCTGGTTCATCATCAAAATTCTAAGCTAATTTCACTGATTATAAAAGAGCATATTTTACAAATAAAATAACGTTAGTGATTTAAAAAGTCCCTCAATAAAAAAAATCGATCTTGCTAAATTTCGCCGACCTAAAATTGAGTGAAAAAAATCAGAATGTGTTATGTACAAAGCTGCTTGTTTCTAATTTTAATTTGCATAAAAATTATTATTTCGTATAAGTGTATTGTGTTTAACCCTGTTGTGAAAATATAAAGCTGAGATTAAGCTGAATAATCTGTGACTGCCGTAACCAATGTTATCGATATTGTGTAAAATTATATTTTTAACAGGAGAAAATATATTGAATCATAATTAGTTAAAACAGTGTTCAGTGCATTTCAATAAGCTAGGTTTGGTTTCATTAACGTCGCACTAGAAGCAAGACGAGGGCCATTGGCGACGGACCTCGTAACTTTGAATCTCGGTCAAAAGACGAGGACGACACCGGACCTGGCACCACCTCTCCTAACATTCGGGTCTTTAGTGGCATCAAGGCTCGAAGCTACGGCCGTCGAAAACAGAGGGCCACGAGTAAGCTGCCGTAACCACTAGGCTACCGTGGCCTCAATAAATTAGGAAATAACTTTTAAAAAAATAAAACTCTAAGAGCATTATTAGTTTTGTTTTATGCCTTTACAATTTTTAAATGTATTTTTCTCAGACATTCATTTTTAAAAGATGTGCTTCATATTCCCTAAGATCCTTTTTTTTATGTTCAAGATAGAATCTTGAATATTTTTTGGATATATATATATTTATATTATAATAGTTAGGGTGAATTTAAGTCAGACAGAGCTCTAGTCATTTGTTTAAAATATTTCGAAGTTAATATTCAAAAAAATTATGTATTTTTTCAGATATAGCTGCAAAAATGATTACAACAGAGTTATATTTTCAATTCCCTGCTAACTTTTGCTCCTAAAAATTCAAGAAACATAAATCATTTAAAATAACTAAAAATATTACGAATTGAATATTTTATAAGAGTTTAAAAAAACTTAAAATTTTTTTAAATAATGGCTTGTCAAATTGAAGTTTTTTCTTTTCAGAATCAATTTAATAATGCAATCTAAAAACAAAAATAATTAATAATTTCTTTTAATATTACTGTTTTCGAAATTGTTTTCTGAAAAAGGGCACCGTGTAGCTTTAAAAGAAGGTATATATATATATATATATATATATATATATATATATA